>JANRFK010002918.1:6468308-6486876 GCA_030068395.1 Apalone spinifera | reverse complement strand
GTAACAGCTCCTGGGGCCCGGGAGGCTGTGCGGGGAGAAGAATGGAGATGCGTGCCCTCATTAACCAGGCTAAAAGGGGAAGCAGCTCAAGGGAACAGGCTGCATCCCGACCTGCTGCTGCTCCGGGCTTTGTCCAAGTGGCCGGGTGTACCAGGGTCCCTAGCGTTCAGCCTCCGTGCTAATTGCCTCAGCGTCCCCCCACGCCCAGCTGCTGTTCAAGGCATCTGTCACTCCTGGGCTCCTGACAAACAGCCGAGCTGGTCACAACAGGCCACACAAGGCTCCTTCTGTGACCCTGCGCGGGGGGTAGTGAGCCCAGGAGAAGCTGCTCCAGCCTCTGACTTTTGCTGCATGTACAGCCTTGCAGGGTGCTGGAGGGGATAAATCATGGGTAGATAGTCGCTGGGTGCTGGTGGGAAGGCTCCAAGAGGAGAGGATGGTTTGAGAGCCGGTGGTGCCCCCTCCTCTTACCCTCCACGCTGCCCGGGGCTGGCTGGCAAACCATCCAGGAGAGCGGCAAGGGAATAAGATCTGCAGAGCACAGTGTGTTGAGATGGGTCCGATCTCCCCTGAGGAAACATCACCCTTCTGCCACCTGATCTACCCCGGGTATGAGGGGCATTGATTCTGCCCTGCCTCGCCACCTCACGTACCATTTTTACCTGTGAAAAGCGAGTGTGCAACGGGAACGCAAGGTGCACTTTACACCTTCTCTGTCCAGGGGTTAGTGGTGAGGCAGGATGTGAGGCAGGGGAGAAAGAATGTCTGAATGTGCAATTTGTTCATAGATCGATGCTTTGCCTCTGCTGGGTGCTTTGCTGCCTGGAGAAATGGGGGCCGCATGGTGGAGTTTGCATTTGGATTCCAGGCTCGAATCAAATTTTGCCAAAGCTCAGGCTGTTGAGAGATTCAGTGGTTCTGATTTGGGACTGAGAATAAGCCCAAGCTGGGAGATCTGCAGCCCTGATTCTGCTTTGGGACCATTATAAGGACGGGCCCATCCTTCCTCAGAATTTGGGAGGATGTGGGTCGGTCTTCATCTCAAATCATGTGCCATTAAGAAAAGCACAGTGAGGCTCTTGCCTCACTGTTTGGCCTCTCCGGATATTTAAACCCTAGAGTGACACGGAAAGAGTTGGCCCGCAATGGATTTACACAAACCTGGCCTCCCAGACTGCCCTGGTCAAATGCTTAAGGAATCCACTTTGCTACAATGACTTGAGCTGCACCATGCCCAGGTCTGCGGGGGAATGGAAGGCAAACTGGGGTCTCTGCACAGAAGGGTGGTTGAAGGCCACAGAGCACCGTGAAGCCAGAGTTTTGCAGTGAAGCTGCAATCGCACAACGCTGCTAAAAATAACTCTAGTTGCGTGTGGGGTTGATCTATCAGCCAGAGGAGGAAAAAATCCGTTTGACTATATATAAGCTGCCACTGCAAGCTTCCTCTTTCCTCTTTGTTGTGCTCCTTGCAGGGACTGGCTGAGCCCCCTGCAGCCTCAGCCAACCACACTCTGCCATCCCTTCCTGAGCCGCCTGTCCATTGGCTGTCCTGGGAAGTACCACTCAGCCAAGGTGCAAAGACATTTTCACCTAACTGGCAGGCGTTCTGGATTGGAGCCGGAGGAGGCTGTTGCCAGGCAAATACAGACCTGTTTGCGCAGCTACTTCTGTTTTCTGGACTTTGCCATGTGTGGCTCTTGACGCCAAAGCAGATTGTTCTCGGCACTATTGTCTGGGGCTCTCTCTTTTGTAGAAATGTGGTGTTTGTTATTCAAATCAGCGGGGGTGGAAATCAATGGGGGCTGCGCCAGGGTAGCAGAGAGCAGAATTTGGCACTGCGCTTTCTGATTGATTATTCAGTGAAATAACAGACCAAGTTCAGCTCCGGTGTAGCTCCATTCATAATGCTGCCAGTTGTCTGGCCTTGTGTGTTGCTTATGAAGATCTGTGCACTGATGTAGGAATGATAAGCTGTGTCTAAGACACAGAAAGGACCAGGGATATGGGGTGATCTCTACCCAGTCTCAAGGGTACATCAAAAAATATAACTCAATATGATTGGGACACAGGATATCCAAGGAAGCTATAGGGAAGGGCTATAAGGGGACAAGGAACCCATGATGCTGACTTGGAAGTCCCCCTTTTATTCCAGTCCTGGATTCCCCCCTTCTTCTCTTCTATTACCCCATAATCTTATTAGTTGTAAACCCCCCCCCCCCCAACAGGCACTGTTCCATTATCTCCCTGAACAGTAATTGTGCTGATGAAGCACTCTTCTGCCAGGGTAGCTGCACCTACACCGAGCATTTTGTCAGCACGTGTCACTAGGTGGTGTGTTTTTTTCACACCCCAGTCTGACAAAGCTATGCCCTAGGAGTGTTAAACGTAGGTGAGGCTTTAATCCAGCCTGGTGTAAATTGATGTAAGAGGAGAATTGGGCCCAGTATGTGTGAATGTTCATTTCCTTGTGGGCCTCGTGTTCCTTTTCATAGATAATGGGCCTGATTCTCCATTGGCCTACACCTTGTGCTGCCATTTACGCACATGAAAAAGTGAACAGAGCACTACTGTTCTAATAGTATTTTACATCCACTTTGCACTAGTGCAAATGACAGCACAAGGGCAATGGCAAATGGATGCAGGAACCTATGTGCAGATTTCTTCTCTGTGTGTTCAGAAATCCCATAATGGGAGTTTGTGATCCAGAATCAGCCCTTTGAATCTACAGGGAACAGATGTTCTTTAAACAGGGTAATCTTCCAATCCCCAACATCACCTCTTTTTATTTCTATGTTGTTTTTCTCCTGATTGGTTGTTTTGCACCATCCAGGTGCTCTTAATGTTTGTTTGAAATTATTTCCTTTATTTATTTAGTCTCTCTGTTTGGCCGATTCACTTAGGTAAGATTTAGGTTTCATTTCAAGTTGTGTTATTTTTAGGTAGAGCCATAGATCTGAGAAAGTGTCTGTGTGTCTGTTTGTGTGTGTGCAGGTGCTCGCTCAAAGTGCAGAGGTGGTGAGAAGGGGTCCCAGACTAGGCCAAAAAATGAGATTTAAAAATTGATTCAGGTCAGTAAGGGATGCAAGTCAAGCACTTTTACTCCCAGATTATGACACCCCTCCCCCACGCAGACATACGTGCACTTTTCCAAACCACTTTAAGCTCTGTATCCAGATAGGTCGCTAGATTTTGATCGTGCCAGAAGGACCTTTCATATACAGTTTGAGTCAGCGTCAAGGGCTTTTCTCCTTGTGCCTAATTTTCTCTCTGCAAACCTCCCCCACGAAGGATCAAGTTCTAGCTCAGTATGTTTCTCCATTAAAAAAAAAGAAAACCTCGTGGGGGGGGAGGCGGTACAACCCGGGTGGTGCGTGCCTCTGCTGCATTCATACGGCCGGGTTCCTAACCCTTGCACCCATTTCTCTTCCCAGGAGGTCTCCGTCTGCCCCAAAATAAACAGCGGTTGAAACTAGCACTCCCAAAATCCCCAGCGGCTCTGCCCTTCCCTATTGGAGGAGAAGTTTAGGGGGCTGAGCCCGAGCGCTGGAGGACGCTCCTCCTCCTGCGAGGTGATTGGGCCAGTGGGTCAGTGGGCCGCCGCGGGCAGCTGTTTTCCCCGCCTAGACCTTTATGAGAGGGCAGCTGGGAGGCCGGGAGCGAGTCGCGAGTGGGTGCGACGTGCGGCCGAGCGGGTTCTGCGGGCGGCTGGCTCCGCGGCGCTCTAGAACCCTGATGCGCCCGGACGTTCCAGAACGCGGCCACCTTCGGACGTTCTGCCGTGGAACCCCGGGGCGCCCACCTGCCGCGAAGCTGACGTGCCCAGGCGCTGCCCGACCCGCTATGCACCTTCACCCTCCGGACAGATAACCGGAGCCGAGCGCTGGCGCGGAGATCGCCCCACGTCTCCCCCGCACCCGAGTCCCTCCCCGCCCCAAACGGCACCATGATCGTTGCAGACTCCGATTGCTGCAGCTGCACGGGCATCCCGAGCTACTTGCCCTGCGAAGGGTGTGGCGAGTTGAGGAATAAGGAGGTAATGGAAAGGGGGGACCCCCCCCCCACACACACCCTTTTTTCGGAAGGGGCTTTGCTTATTTTCCACTTTTCTCTTCTCTCCTGGTCTGTCACTTCGGAGCTGTTTACTTTCCCAGTCTAAACGATTTGGGGAGGGGACGGCGCTCCAGAGCCAGCCTGGTCGCGTAAGGGACTCTTGAACAGTACACTTTTACTCCAGTTGCATCAGCCGCAGTGAAATGGGATGCGACGAGGGGGCGTGAGGTTGCTCATACCGGTGGCGAATATCGGCGCATTCCCTAGGCCGGTGAATGCTAGATCCGATTGGCAAACAGTTTTGCAGCGTCTGGCATGTGCAGCGAACCGAGTTTTCTCTCCCTCTCTTCTCGACTTTTCTCGGTCATTGGAGGCAAATCAGAGTTTCCATCTGACTTGCTGTTGGGCGAAGAGGGCGCAAGTACAGACATGTCCCAAGCTGCGGGCCTGTCATCTATTCCCCCCCCCCTCCACCCCCGGAGTAAACGAAGTAGTCTCACGTTAGGAGGCTGAGGGGGATGGGTGGCTCGCTAATGAGGATGGAGACCACTTCTAAGACCGATTCTTAGTGACTTCGGAGGGAACAGCCCCTTCTGAAGTTGACAGAGAAGTGGAAGCAGAATTTAAAATAACTAGCTACTGCTTCCCTTGCAAAAGGAGTTTTCCCAACCTCGACTTTCCATGTTTAATTATTGGTTTAATTTCCTGTCTTTAATACAGATGAGACACTTGTAACAACCTGGCACCATGCATTAAGATTTTCTTTAACCTCAAGTTCAAAAATAATATTCCCTCTCTCCCGCCCCCCTCCCCCATTTTTCCTCCAAAGGGTGATGTGAGGGAGGTGAGTCTGCTCCCTCTGGCTTACAGAAACCTCCTTTGACTTTTAATGGCTAAACTTTAAATAGAGATGCTCAACCCCCTTAAGTTTGAAATGGCCCTTTCTCCCACTTGACTCTTGGGCAGGGAATTCTGCTACCTTAAGGCACAACTGTCCTCTTCAGAGTTGGTATTCAGCAAACTGCAGTGCAGGACCCTCTAAATGGTCTTCGCCTCCTTTTGCTAAGATGGTGCCATCTGCATGGCACACAAATTGGTGCTCCCAAGAACTTACAATGGACCTTGCTCCTCCCGGGGTACTGAGGACAATACAGTAACTAAAAGCTGCCTTGAGGTTGGGTTTGAGGGCCCTGAGAAAGTTCAGCAAATGAAAAGGTGACCAGCTCTTCTTTTATTTAGGGGGGGTAAACAAACACGGGGAAGAGGCAGGTGGAGATAAGAAGAGTAAATAATACAACAGACTGTGTTGATGAGCCCTGTGCAATTTCTCTACCTGATTTTCATGCACTCTTAATTGTTTGGCCCCATCTGGGCACCTTGTGAGTTCCATAGTTTGAAGATATGTGCAGGAACTTTACAGCCTAAAAATATGAGGTTGAGAAAGGAAACTGAGGTACAGAAAGGAGTAAAGCTAGGTAGCAGGTTGCTACTAGAGTAGGAAATAGAGGATGTAATACCCAAGTTTCCCAAGTGCCAGCTGAGTAATTCGTTGCACATGGCTTTCATCATTCTTGTCTCTCTAATAAGGTCCAGTAGTTACATGAAGAGACCGTGGCTGTGTCCATCCGCTGTGCTTGTTTTTGAAGATGGCAGAACTGAATCCTGTGGGAAAAGAACTTCATTGTGCAGAAAACTTCTGTGTCTCTTGTACATCTGGATGAGGATGGGCAGGCAGCTTTCTCTTCTTTGATCTCTGCTAGGGAGTATTCAAAATACATTGCTGGGGTTTTTTTTTGTTTGTTTGTTTGTTAATGGAGGAGCTTGGGATTTGAAACTAGTTCTCTGATGGGTTTGGGAGTCTTTTAGAGGAGCAGTCACTATGTAAGATTCTGAAGTGCTGTGAATATACTGTATTTGGTGCTTCTCAGACATTATTATTGATCTTGTTAATTACAGTGCCTAAGGATCTGTCAAAATGTTCACCGTTGGCTAGGTGCTGTACAAAGTAGCAGACTGTCCTTGTCCTGAAGCAT
Source organism: Apalone spinifera (assembly GCA_030068395.1). Lineage (NCBI taxonomy): Eukaryota > Metazoa > Chordata > Testudines > Trionychidae > Apalone > Apalone spinifera. The sequence goes on along the minus strand of JANRFK010002918.1, from coordinate 6,480,793 downwards.
TTACAGTCTTAATATACTAGACAGACATGAGCAACGTGAACAATATCATGGCAGTAAAGAGAGGGGACATTAAAGGAAAAGGTGAGAGGTTGCAAAATGCTTTAGAATAGCTCTCAAACTTTCCAGACCACTGTACCCCCTTTTATACAATCAGACCTTAAAAATACAAAAGTGTCACAGCACGCTATTACTGAAAAATTGCTTACTGGCTCATGTTTCTCATATAATTATAAAATCAATTGTAGTATAAATATTGTACTTACATGTCAAACAGACTGAATATAGAGCAGTGTAAACAAGTTACTGTATTAAATTTTAATTTGTATGGATTTCACTAGTGTTGTAAATCTAGACCGAATAATTAGATGAGTTGCTGTACCCCCTGGAAGACCTCTGTTTACCTCAAGGGGTATGTATCCCTGTTTTAGAAACTCTGAAAAAGAAACACTGAGCTTCCAGCTCATCTGAAGAAGTAGGTTTTGCCCATGAGAGCTCATGATCCTATATATTTGTTAGTTTTGAAGGTATTGCAGGACTGCTCCTTGTTTTTAAAGTTACAGACCAACACAGCTACTCCTCTCTGAGACTTAGACACACTAGAGAGATAAGGTGGGTGAGGTAACACCTTTTACTGGACCAACTTCTGTTTTGATCTGGCAGAGCTCTCTTTTCAGGTCTGGGAGAGGTACTCCTAGCCTCACCCCTAAGTGCAAGGTGGAACAGACTGTTTACTAAGGGACTACTCAAGATAGAGGGGTCTCTAAGCACTTCTGCAGTCACAGGACAAAAACAGTGTGATGTGAATTGTAATAATCCATAACTCTAATGTCTATCTTGAATGGTCCCTTGGAATATATGCTAAAAATAACAGAGTGGTCCTGTGGCACCTTCGCGACTACCAAATATAGAGGATCATGAGCTTTCGTAGGTAAAACCCACTTGATCAGATGCTCATGATCCTATATATTTTTGTTAGTCTCTAAGGTGCCACAGGACTACTGTTGTCTTAGCATAACGTGGCTACTTACCCCTCTGAGACTTTTTACTTTGCTAAACAATCTGTCCCATCTTGTGTTTAGCTGTGGCACTTGGAATACCAGCTGTATGGCTCAGAATTTCTCTTTCACTCACAGAAGTTGGTTCTCTACAAAAGATAATCTCCCCCACCTGGTGTCTCTAATATCCTGGAACCGCTACAGCTACACCTACACACTTCTCCCAACATTCCTGCTGGGTGTTATCCTTTTTTATAGCGAGGGGGTGGAGGTGGAACAGGGGCACTGCAAGTTATCCTGCTTGCAAGACTGCGGAGCAAGCTGGGGGCAGAGGTAGGAATGGAGCCCAGGAGTCTGTTCTGTTCGGGCATGTTTTAACTAGACAATACTAATGAAGCTCTGAATCTGCAGGCCCTTGGATGGTGCAGCATATCCCTTCTCTGAGCGGCTAGCATCTGCCTCGCTTTTAGGCCAATGAGCCCACAAGAGCTGCTTGCAATTGTTGGAATTTCAAAACTTCAGGAAAAACTTTGCACAACTTTCCCCTGTCTTCCAATCAAATACATGGCCGGCTGAAATCTTTTGAATTTCAGAATGTTGACAATTTACATAGCAAAAATACTGTTTTACAAAAATTTGGGACACTTGCCCCCCAGAATTTTTGTTTGCTTGTTTTCTTCCTCTTCTCCCCCCCCCCCCCATCTACTGCACTCCAGACCTTGGGAGATTGGGTCTCTCACTCAGAAGTTGTTGAGTTTTGTCCCCCAGATTAACACACTGTAGCTTTTAAATCCTATCACAAAGTGTTGATCCTAGAAAGGGAATGCAGCTAGAAACTATTGTGCAGCAATCAAGGACCTACGTCAAAATATCCCATGTGGTGATTGTGTAAGCTATGAAAAGCCACATAGGAATGAATGTTTAAATAATGAATATGTAGCAATGATTGAGACGCAATTAAAGTGTTAATGTAAAGCTGATCACCACAGATGAAAATCCAAACAGTTTAGCTTAGATCCTGTGCTGCTACACCCAAAGAGATGCCCTTTCATCTCGACTGTTAAGGGAGGAGGGGCTAAGTTCTGCGCTTTCTCTAATACTGGGACTCTAGTGTGAAAGTCGATACTATTGCATGTTTGTCCCAATACAATGATCTGCGCTTCTAAATCACCTTTCGTTGAGAAGTCCATTGAGATTTGTGGATGGGAGCTAGGCCAGCCAAATGTGCCGGTGTAGTGGGTTCAGGATATTTAGGGTTTCACTTTGCCCACCATGGAGATGCAGCCATCTCTGGGTTGGAACGCATGCTGCGTGCATGTGGACATCTGATAGTGGTTGAGGCCTCCAGTGGAAGAATACCATAACCAGCAGAAATAGGAGTAGGGGGAACCTCTAAGAGGCGGAGTACAATACACAGAGCTGGGATACAGGAAGGACAATTCCTCACTCCTTTGCCAAGAGTGTCAAGACAGTGGCTAATGTTCCAGCTGACTCATTCCCATGTCTGAGGCCAAGTCTGCTCTGCTTTTGCTCCTGGGGGTGAGGTAGGTTACATGGATGGTTTGGACAGCTCTCTTGGCAGGAGCGCTTCACCCAGCACCCCAGGTTCCTCTTCTTGTGCAGGTGGATTTATTATGCAGTGAGAGGGCTCTCTCCTGTCAGCGCAGTGTGTTGTCCCCAAGTGCACTGTTGTGTGCATGTGGCACTGCTACGGTAGATGAGCCCTGCCTCTCCTGTCACTGTTCCCTCCTTTCCAGATACGATGGGTGGATTGTCTGCACTGTTCATTTGCATTTACCTGTATAGATGGTAGCTGGCTTCCAAGCATGTTGGGATACTTTTTTTGCTGGGGGAAGGGGCTGTAATGCTGTTTGCTTAATCTTTGTGTGTCCTTCTCAATGCCTGACTGGGCTGTGGCAATGCACAGTTGTAATTTGGCCCCTGGAATCCCTGCAGTCAGACCATAAGCTCTTGTTGCTGGTTATCCTGTCTCCAGGATGACGTTGGGGGCAGGGCTTGAGCCCTTGACCTCTGGAGGCAGGTACCTTATCTACTGTGCCACTGGAGGAGCCTCCTTATCTGTCGTATGACCTATCTATTGTATGTCCCAAGGGTGCCAGGGCCTTGCCGTCGAGGATGGACTCAGTGCACCCCAGTAGTTACAGTGCAAGAAATCAAAAGACCTGGCACAAGCTCTTCTCGGGCAAATCAGAACCGTTTGTCAACCAGGATAATACATTAGCAGGTGGCATGAGACTTAACTGGCCAAAGGGAACCATAAGGCACCCAAATGATTGCTAAACACAAAGCAGCAAAAGTACCAAATCTCCACGCTCAGCATGTCTCTGCACTGCCAAAAAATGCATAACTTCTACCAGTGACTAGGAAAGAGTGGGGGCAGGGAGGTGGAAGGGATCTGTGCTGACCTCCCTGGTGGAGAGTGGTTGAAATAGCACAGCTGCCTGCCCATTGGTTCTTCAAGGTGTACTATTTCATGACATCAGAAAAAGTTCTGGTTTTGAAGAGCCATCTGGCTCCTCTGACTGCCGAGGTTTCAACACCTCCCCGGGGTGAAACATGCAGGGTGCATTGCATCACAGGAAAGCTGTGTGTTTGTAACACAGAGCAGCCAGGTACCAAGAGCCTTGTAAACAGGGAGGGAAGGAGGGGACAGGCCGTTGGAAGGGGAGCTGCTGCTGAATGGGACCCAACTAGGGGTGTGTGTAGAGGTGTTTGGAGGAGGAGATGGTGAATTGCGCATGTCTGGCTGTAGGAAGGAGGTGGGAATATAATAAAGTTGATTTCTTAAAATAGTGTTTTAAGGAACGAGGGAAAAACCAGCTGCCTAGGACAGGCACAGAGCTCGCTGTGTTTTAAAGGGCTTGAACTAGAGTTGAGGAATAAATTCTGAGCAGGCTGCTCCTTGGCTCATGGCTGGGGTGGGGGGGCACAGAGTGACTCCAGTGGACTCCAGAGGGGATTACTCCTGGCTGGGGGGTGTATTTTGCTCTTTCCTTCATCACAGGGTTGGTTTTGGCGATCCAGGCAGAATAGGGGCCTGCTGTATGCCTCTGTTTTTGCTGGAATTTGCCACGGGAGCCTCCGAGATTGTGCCCAACTCCCATTGGAATTCAGTGGGACTTGGAGGACTAACTGCCTCGGTTGCCCATTTCTGCGGGGCTGTCTGTTGTCCTTTGGGCCATCTGGCCTCTGATCACCAACTCCGCCCCTATTGCCCCTCTTCGTTTGTCTGTCTCCAGCTGCTGATGTGTAATTAGAGGCACACAGGGCATTGCCAACATTCCTTCCTGCGTGAGAGTGAGGCATGCCAAGCCCGGCCATGCAACTTCCTGTGTCTCGAGGAAGTGCTGTAATTTGATTGGCATGCTTACTTTGCTGGAAACATGGGCTCCTGCCAGACCCTTCCTGGAACGGACTGGCATGAACCTGGCCTCCTTGGATTCTCGATGGATCAGGAGGAAAGGCGGGTTTCCAAAGTGAAAAAGTGAGCAGGGTTTGTCCTATTTCAGTGTGCCCGTTATATTATAGGGGGGGGGGGAATCCAGTTCCCCTCCTTCTTCCCCACCTCTGCTCCCCTGTACTTTTTTTAACGCTGGCTCTAGCTATCCCAAGTCCCAGTGTGATGTGGCCCTTTGTCCCTCCAGCCCAGAGCCTTGGCACATTCCAATCTTGTCTTTAATCTAGAGTCTGCTACACTAGATTGCTGCCCACTACAGGTAATGTCACCGTGAACTTTAGTAACCTGGTGGGCTGGGCTGACAGCTGGGTGTGATTGGCTGATTGAATGTCTGGTGACAGCCCACAGCCGGGTTCAGTGACGTTTCCCAGTGTGGGCTGGTTCTCTGAGCCCCGCCTGTCTGCTGCCTCCTAGACAGGCCCACTCTGGCCCAGCGAAGTCATTGGACTTAGCTGGGAGCCTGCCCAGAGACCTGCTGAGCTGTTACTTGTGCATCTGCAAGGGATGGGGGAGGGCAAAGGTGAGCCTACAAGGGCACCTCTGCGAGGACGTGGCTTGGATCCCTCCTGTGCCGCGGCCTCCAGCAGCCGGCCTGTGTCTGGAAGTGGAAGCCTTGAACCCTTTCACTCTGCCCCTTCCCACCCCCTAGCTAGTCCTGGTTCCAAGGAGCCCTGGGGAATCCTATTCAGATGATCTTAACGAGTCGGGAAGGTTACACGCCTCGCCCATGCGTGTTTAGACTGGCGGTGGGGAACCTAAGGCCTGGCTTGCCTGAGACTCGGGGCTCCTTCCCCCCAGCATCAAGGAGCCAGTGTTGGTGCTCTGGCCCTGTGCTCCCATCCCACCCAGAGTCCCACCCCCACTTTGCTCCTGTGCCCTACCCCCCCCAACCCACTCCTGCACCCTTGCTCCTGCCCAGACCCTATACCCCAAGCCGCCTTCCCAGCAGCCCCCTCCCACACACTGAACCCCTCACTTTTGGCTCCACCCCAGAGCCTAGGGAAGGCCAAAAATCTACTAGCCTGGGCCTCCCTAGGGGCACTGGTGTATGAGGAGAATGTGGGGAGGGTCTTTCTGCTTCTCAGTTGGGGGCCACAACAGTGAGGGGTTTATTTATTTTTGCTTTTCACCCATGTGTGGCCCCCCAACCCAAAAAAGGTTCCCCACCCTGATTTAGACTGTTGGGGGTGGGGCAGGCATGTTCTGCCTGTTGAGAGACAGGAGTAGGGTTGGTCTGGGTGACCCTGGGAGTCCCATCTTGCCCTATGGCTGCCTGTTCTCACTGGGTGTGTAGTCTGCTCTGATGCTGTATGGTGAGTTCAGCGCTGCCCCAGGTAACTAGGCTGGTTGTGGTCTGTCTTTGGCCCTGCCTTGGAGCAGAGGGGCAGGTGTTTCAAGGGCCCTGCAGCCCAACATTTCTGGCATGTTTGGTTTTATGCCTGGGCCTCATAGCACTTTCACTCCTGGAGGTTGGAGAAGGAGATCTGAAGCTGTTGTTCCAGAGGTGATGTGTCCCAGCCTCCCTGGGGCTGTTGGAGGCAGATGGGGTGACTACCATGGAGCGGGTCTGTTCTGGGTGTGGTGCAGACTCATGGTATGGATGGTTTCCCCCTCAAGGAACTTAGAGTCAATGTTTAGGTTTAAAAGCCTCCCTACAATGGGGGGGGGGCCCTTAGTTCAAAGGGTACCAGGTCCACATTGGTTGAAGGCAGGACTTGAGCCCTTGACTGCTCGCTGCAGAGGTAGGTACTTTATCTGCTGTGCCACTGGAGGAGCCCCTCAGCTGTCTTATTTTTGGGGCCCCCTGTGTCTGTCCTGTGTCCCAGGAGTGCTAGGGTGGGGCTTAAGCTCTTGACCTCTGGCTCTGAAGGCAGGTACCTTATCTGTTGTGCCACTGGAGGAGCCCTGCAACTGCCCCACATTCTGGGCTCCCCTTATCCGTCCTTTGTTCCAAGGGTGCCAGGTCCATTGATTGCTGAGCATGTGGTAATGAAATGGCACAGTAGATAAGGTACCTGCCTCTGGAACCAGAGGTCAAGGGTTTGAGCCCTGCCCTCAACCTGTGTGGACCTGGTACTCTTGGAACTAAGGGGGGGGATGCCCTGCAGTGGATAAGGTACCTTCCCCCAGAGCAAGAGGTGCAGGGTTCCAGGGACACCCCACTGCCTGGTGGTGGAAGAAAGAAGGTGCCCTAAGGCCGTTCTTCTCTCAGCCAGATAAGGCTCTGGGGATCAGGAGACTGTGGATAAGTCATTGAGCAATCAGTGCCTCAGTTTCCCATCTCATGCAGCTAAATGCTTTCTTTCCTCCATCCTCTCTTTAGACTGTGAGCATCTTGGGGTGTAGGGCCTGCCTCTCACCTGGTGTGTAGCTCACAGGCTGGGAGCTGTTGTGATGCAAGCCAGGCATTTTCCCCCTAGGATCTGGAAATTGGTAACGCTGGTAAGGTGCTGTCTGTGTGAAAGAGAAGTGGGCGAGTCTCGTGTCTCCTGCTGAAATACAAAAGAGAGAAGCATCCCAAAAGTGCTCTCGACCAGGCTTGGTGTATGTTTAGTAGCGTGACTGAGGCAGCTTTAAATGAACCCTCCTCCTTGAAATCTCTAGTTCTTTACTTCTCCCTGCCCTTTCCCAATGCCCCTCGCACTCTTCCAGTTTCAGAAAATTGCCTTTTTACTCTTCAGTCCCCTCCCAACGGCAGCTGCCTGCAGCCGTGTTTCCCCAGTGGCCCAAGGGGCTGCAACAGGGGAGAAAGAAACAACTGGGAACCACGCACTTTCCTGTGGGTGGGAAGAGACCTGAATTCAAGTTTCTGTCAGTTGGAAATTCATGCGTAAAGATCCTTGCTAAAGTTGAAGGGCTTTGACCAAGAGTTCTTGGTCAAGCCTGGATTGTTCTCCCTTTCTTCCCTGTACTCTGTGGCATGCTGTCTGCCACCTTCCACCCCAGAAGTGGCTGCATTTTGGGGGTTGTGGCTGTGTACAGTTTGGAACCTTGTGGAGTGTCCCACTACTAATGCCTGTTGGCACTAGAATGCGGCAGCGAGGCAGGAAGCAGCCCTTCCTGATCCTGCTCACAAACGCCTACCCTCCTACGCGCTCCTGGAAGGGAAACCCAACAGTCCTGGAGCATTTACATGTGTATAGCTGGAGGATCTGCTACTGAAAAGCAGCTTTAGGGATGGAGGAGGAACCTTTATTTGAAGTACACCAGATGCAGCTGTGCATCTTCCCCCTCCCCCCTGCAAAAGTGTTAGCACCCCGCAGTTTTCGAATACCTAAAGCATCCCAGCTACTGCAGTGATGCCTGTAACCATTCAAGGCTCGCTGCCTGGGGGTTGTCCATGAGGGCCCTATGGCTTTGATGTGGCTCTTGTTTGGTCCCAAATGCCCTCAGGGTGACCTTCAGGGTATTGGGATGGGTATTGGGAGTCTTTGTTGCCTGGCTTCTTGTTGGCTGCTGCACTGTAAATGACGTTTGGGGGGGATTCGTTTTCTCATGCAGCCATGGGCTAGCGAATGGGCCGCATGGGTGACCCTTCTTCAACTCAGTGGGCCGCACGACCGTCGTAACCAAGACGGTCTCCTGTTTTGCTCGCTGCGCTTGCCTCCTTAGAATTTGCGGGGTGTGCCAATCGAACGGTAGCAGCGCTTTGATTGGCTGCAGAGGGCGCGCACGACTCTCGCCATCAATGTTGTGTGCAATCGGCCTGCTCCTCGCTTTACGTAGTCTCTGTGCCAATCTTTAGTAACACTGGGAGGAAAAAACCCAGCGGAATTTGGCAACCTGTATGGAAATAAAGTGTCTCGTGGTCTGCACCGAGAACCCCGGTGGGCTGCATGTATGGGCCACAGATTGATCAGCACTGTTCTGCTGTGTTTCTAAGTTACATCAAGGGCTCCTTGCACATCTGGATGGGCATCTGTATTCCTGGGCATTGGCAGAACGCCCTGCACATGTGGCAGGTTTGGGTGTCTCCCCTGCTCTAATGACTGGAAGCTAAGCCCTATTGCCTTTCCATCCCCTTCGCTAACTGCTACCCCTCCTGCAAGCAGCTTCTCATCTGATCCTCCCAACAACTTACCCCACCCTCACTGTCACTCAGGCTATGTCTACGCTGCACTGCTCTTCCAAAAAAAGAAGCGGAAAAAGCTACGCAAATTGCAGTTCGCAATTTCTGTAGCTTTTTCCGGAAGAGGCTTTTCCAACATTTGGCCCATCTACACCAAACATCAGAAAAAATCTCTTTCAGAACATCCTCTCTTCCTCGTAAAACGAGGTTTAAAGGGATGCCGAAAAAGCACGTCTGCTCTTCCGAAAAAAATTTCAAAAGAGCAGACCTGTTCCTTGGACACGGCAGAGGTTTTTTCCAGGACACCTCTGGTAGCCCAGAAAAACTCTGCAGTGTAGACACACCCTCTGTGAAGCCTGCTTCCTTCAGCCCCTCGCCCACCCGATTCAGAAGCAACATCCGTGTTTGCTCCCCGCTCGTGGGCAAAGGTTGATGGCGGGATCTGGGCCTGGTGAGTTACGCCATCCGCGGCAGGTGCCAAGCCGGAGTGGTGTTCTGTGCCAGGTCGTGGTGCCATCCGCTGCCAGGCCAGGCGTGCACAGTTCTGTGCATGCATTTGAACCCTCCATTAGAGCAGTCTGCTAGCCCGTCTCGATGCCTTTATTACACTGCCCCCAGCCCTCGCTCCCTGGGTGCTCCGGGTAACCGAAGACCCAACATGAATAATTCAAACTGCTGGATGACTCGGGTGCGCAGAGTACCTCATGTGATGCCATTCTTCCCTTTTCGGCTACTTGGGCACAGGCCTGGGAACTTGGCACCGAGTCTCCCAGGCCCTGGTCGAACTGGCTGCTGCAATATAATCTTCTGCCTTTACATTCCCTTCTGTGGATCCCCAAAACTGGTGGGGGGGGGGGGTGGAGATAAAAACTGTAAAACCCCTCCAGCTTCCTGCCAGACGAGCTCCGTGACGCGATACTTTCCGTGTGACCTCACCCAGCAGCACAAATGCCTGTGAGATGCACCAGCCCTGCTTGGGGACATCCCTTGAAGCCTCTCTGCCACACTTCAAAGGCTGTCGTCCGCCTCCCACCCAGGCATGCTGTCACTAGGGCGGGTGGCTGTGCATTACAGCCCCCCTGCTGGGGGGGGCGCTGGCAGGGAGATGTGCGCGATGCAGTCTCACTTGGGGGATTGCTGTGGGCTGGTTTGGGGGAGGATGCACAGACAGCTCCGGATGCCTCCTCAGACGAGTCCTCAAAGTAGCCAGAGAACTACATGAGTCACCCCTTCCTGTCCCACTGCCTTCACCTGGGAGGAGGCGGGACTCAGGCTCTGGAGGGAAGGCAGCCGCTGGCAGGACTGGGGCGGCTCCGGCTTCTGTCAGTGCCAAACCGGGGCAATGTCTTCAACTCGATTCCTTGTTTTCTTTCCTAGGATGGAGGAATAAAAATCCCCCGGCAGCTGGGAAGAGGCCCAAGCTCCTTCATCCCCGTGGAAGAGGTAGGAGACAAGGGCTTAAAGCATATCGATCTCTCTGAGGCTCCTGGGGGAAGGGGTGGTCCCCTCTTTTGGATTGGGCTGGGGGGATAGGGGTGGAGATCTGCTTTCTAGTAGGGATGTAAGTGTCTAGTTGACTACCCAATAAGCATTTGCTTATCAGGTAGTTGAGTAGGAACTGGACTAGTCCCTTCCCCCCTCCCCTTGCTGCCTCTATCAGAGAGAGGCAGCAAGGTGGGGGAGCACGATCCGATGCTGGGGGGAGCCGGCTTAAAAGCTGGGTTCTCCCCGCCCCGCACCATCTCCACAGGGGGCAGCGGGGAAACGGCGTGAGCGGGGATTGAAAGAGTCTGGCCCGTGCCAGTCCCCCTGCTACTCCTCTCCCTTTGGCATGTCCAAGAGCTGCCTGCGGCTCTTGTACATTTCAAAGGAAGAGGCACAGAGGGGAACCTGCGCCAGCCAGGACTGCTTCCCCCTGCCCCCACTGGCGCGGTGCCCGCTGCCTCTCTCCCTTTGAAATGTCCAGGTGGCCTCTGGACATTTCAAAGGGGAGGCGCAGCAGGATAGCAAGTGCCCCCCCCTCCCCCTTACCGACCCGTTGATGGAAAGTCCATCGACTGCTCGATTAGCTGATGAATCGAATGGAAACATTCCTAATTCCCAGCCCCCACTTGCCAGGCTGGGAGAGCTACGGAGGAAGCGAGTGGTCAGACTGCTCCATGCGGGGGTGGGGAGAGGAGCTCGGCACCCCAACCAGCTGAGCCGCATGGGGGTGGGTTCTGTCCCTGCGGATCGCGCAGTCGGTGGGGAGGGGGGCTAGTGAGGGGACCCGGGAGAGAGTATAACATTCCCCTTCTGCTCACGCTTCCCGCCATGGCTCATCGCTCTCGTGAGCAAGCTGCTCCAGCGCATGGGCGGGCGGCGGGGGAGGGGCGGCGGGGCGTACTCCTGGTGCATGGCACAAGAGGGCCCCGTGTGATGGCAAAGCCCGGGTGGGCCCGGTGGGAGAGATTTGCTGGCCACCTGCAGGGGCTAGACGTCTGGCCGCTCGGAGCGGAAGAGTGCTGGTCTCGCTCCCGGCCGGCTGCGTGGGGCTTCTCCAGGAAGAGGGAGACCGGCCTCAGCCCCTGTGCCGGGGCTCCGCACCCACTTGAGGCGCGCAGGAGGGTCAGAACCATCCAGGGGAAGCCACGCGGTCATGGCTGGCTGGGGTCTGGGTTAGGACCTGGATTTCGTCCCTCCCCCCCTGCATTTGCTGCTCCTCTCTGTGCCGGGGGTAGAAACGGGGCTGTTTCCCTGGCTCCCCTGATGGCAGGCGCAGCACCGTGTCGCTCCGGTGACTCTCCGCCCAGTGGGGCGCGTGTCGGTACCTGCAGCCAAGGGGTGGGCTCGTGGGCCCGTCTGAGGAGCTGAGCCCTCGCTGCGCCATGCCACAAGGCTGGGGGCTTTCCACATCGCCCTGCTGCCATCACTGCCGTGTCTGTCCTGCGACCTTCACCACTCGGCTCACAAACAATGAGCTATTTGCAGCCCAGCCGGTTCGTGCCCGTCCCATTGCGTCATCTGCCTTTCTAGCCCGGGGCAGGGACCCAGGGAGGGTGACTACACCACTCCTAATTGCCCTGCTCTGGAAACTAGAACCGCTCCAGTTCGGATACCCTCTGGGCAGGTAGCCACCTCCTCGTGCTCCACCACAGGCCCCTCTGCCGCACCCAGCAAGCCAGCAGAGCCCTGCCTGGCCAGCGGCCGTGTCACTATGTTCCCAGGCTAGCTGCACGGACAGTTCTTGCCCCAGTGACGTCAGGGTGCGGAGCTGGGCGCCTGCCACTCCTTATCAGGGCTCTCTTGTTGTTGTAACCCGGCCTGCCGTGCTGGGGGGCGTGGCGGGGGAGGAGAAGGCACGGGGAGGGTGGTTGAGCAAACAGCTCTGTTGCATCAGCTGGCGGGGCGCCAGGACTGCTGCAGGAAACAAATCCAACCTTTCTCCAGCCCCTATTGGTTCCTCCCCAAAGCCCGGAGAGGCGGGATGATCCCCTCCCGAGAGCTGTTAAGGACCACAAACAGTGCTGACAGACGGAGGGAAATGAGAGGGGCCCTGCAGGGCATTGGCTGCTTGTTGCCCTGAGGCACTAGGATTGCAGGGAGGAGAGCAGGGCCACACGCTTGCTCCGGGGCGCACAGTGGCCTGGCTCTGCCTACCTATTCCCGGTCTTGTTTGCGCTGCACTACGGACCTCGGCTCCGGAGGAGGCCTGTAGGGGTAGGTGCGCAAACCTCCCAAGAGACTCCGCGCCCCGGGGAGCTTGCAGTGAAAGGGTGTTTGTTCCTCCCAGCTCCTAGGGCCTTTCCCCGGCGCTGCCAGGGTTTGATTCGGCAGCACGCCACAGCTTACCCTCTTGTATGGGTGTGGGATCCCAGCCTGCTGGGGGGCTTTCTGATCTGAGGAGGGTTCCCTGTTCCTGGAGCTGCCTGTGCCACTGTGCGAGCGGGGTGGTATTGTCCTG
>JANRFK010002918.1:6449405-6468208 GCA_030068395.1 Apalone spinifera | reverse complement strand
CCCCCCCCCCCCCCAGCCACCTCCTGCTGCTCCCTAGAGATCTGTCCACACCCCCCAGCCCTCGTAGGCCCATCGGGGCAGCCCCATGCTCAGGACCTCTTCCTAATCCGCTGCCTTGGTGCTCCCATGTTCCCAGTGTTGGTGGGCAAAGGATCATGGGCGTGCGCCGTGGCAGCTGTTGAGACGAACGAAAGGGGCAGCTCTCCCCGAGCGCTGTCGTTTCCGGCTCTGCAGGTGCCCCTGGGTCACTTACACGAGGGTCTCGTTTCTTCCCCACCCGCGCTGTTAGAGCGCCGTGTTCCCTTCTTTTAATAAGACAGCTGAGGCTTTGGGGAACAGGTGAGGTGTGTCCGTGTCCCCTCGTCTGCCCCACGCCCCGTGCCTGGGAACTGGCCGCGCTGGAGACGTGCGAAGGGAAGTTCCCTGAGCTCGCCTGGCTCAGGGGCACATTCCTTACCCTGGTCTCTGTCCCCGCCCCCAGGCAGCGGCCAGGCACCAGTGTTCCTACCTGGTTGGCTTCCATGTGGCGGAGTTCCTGAAGGTGGGCGGAAACTCAGCGTGGCTGCAGGGTCTGCACTGCGCCCCCCAGAAACTCAGGAACCTCAACGAAATCAACAAGATCCTAGCGCACCGGCCCTGGCTTGTCACCAAGGAGCACATAGAGGTGAGTGCCCAGCAAGCAGCCCCCAGGGCCGCTTTCCCCTCTCGTCCGGCCAGCGAGGCAGTCGCTGCACATCCGGCTCAGCTGCGAGGAGGGGACCGGTGAGTGGGGGGGTCTGGCTCCCCCCTGGGATGCGCCTGCCTGAAGTGAGGGACACCGGCTGGTGGGGGTGGATCTGGGCTCCCCCATCAGCTGAGCGAGCTGCTGCCTTTCCCGGGATGCAGGAATGGAGGCCTGCCACCCTCCTGAAGTCTCCTCCAGTCCCTCCCCTCCCCCTCGTGATCCTGCCACCAGGTGGTGGAAAGGGGCAGATGCAGGCATGGGACACAAGGGGCTGCAGTGATCAGCCCCTCACTCCCCTCTCTGTCCCAGCGCCCTGCACTGGTCTCTGCTCCAGGAGGGCCGCACGGGGGCGGGGGGAGCACATGCATCCCGTCTGGGGAGGAGCTGAACAGGGAATGTTGCGCACTTGTTTCAGGCCCTCCTGAAGACAGGCGAGAACAGCTGGTCCCTTGCAGAGCTCATCCAGGGCCTGGTGCTCCTCACACACTACCACTCGCTCGCCTCCTTCGTCTTCGGCTGCGGCATCAACCCGGAGGCCGAACCGGATGGGAGCCACTCCTTCCAGCCGCCTTCGCCACGCAGCTGCGACAGCAGCCCGGCCTCTGAGGACGGAGTGAGCGGCTCCAGCGTAAGTCAGGGGCCCCTGGAGCACAATGCGTTCCTGGTGCCCGGGAGAGCCGTCCACCCAGGCAAGGCAGAGCTGGGGCGACGAGCGCAATGTGCCTTAAAGAGACACTTGCCTCCTCTCCGCCCACCCCTCCCCTATCTCAGCACGCTGGCCCAGAGCTTGACTTCCTGGGAATGGCACTGGGCCCTTCATTGGCTCCAAGCCCTGGACGAAGCCAGACTGGCCCAGGCTGCTACGGAAAATTGGGAGGTGTCTCCTGGCGCCGTCTGGTGGCTGCGTCCCAGGTAGATGGGCTAGGACATTGGTTCCCAAACTTTTTGGCATTACGTCCCTTTTTTGATTTTTGAGAAACCCTTGCCCCTCCCACACACCCCCCAAAATAGCAGCGAAACTTGTTGAAGGGGGAGGAAAAAAGAGGTTGCCATTTTAAGAGCATTGCCCTTTTAAGGTGGCCATTTTGAAGTCTGCTCGGGATGCTCCATCCTCCCCACACCCCACCCAGCCTGAGCTGTGTGGACCGGGCTCTCTCTTGGGGGAGGGGGGGAAGAGATTGTCAGGGGGGCTGGGTTGCCTTGTACCCCCCCCCCTGGAATTTCTTCACACACCCCCAGTTTGGGAATCTATGGGCTAGGAGCTTGTCTGGTCAACTACCAGACTTTCCAGAGCAAAAATGTCTGCCGGGGGGAAGGGGCAGCAGAGAGGAGGGTGGTTAAATCTGCAGCTTTGTAAACTCTTTCCCAAGCAAGTGCCGGCCCAGGGGAACCTGCCCTCCTGCTAAAGCCCAAGCTGGCTCTGAGTCACTTCCAGGCTGGTCTGCTGACATGGCTTCTTTATGGCCTCTCCAGATATCCCGGAGAGGAGCTGCCCTTGGCTGGCTTGAGTGGGGCTTTGTGGTCAGCTGGAGAAGTGGCTGGAGTCTTTTGTGCTGCAGCTATTTGGGATGGTTCCCCGTTGAAAGCATGGGGAGGCAAGTCATAAATTAGAATAGCCTGGGGGCTGCTCTAAGACACTGGGAGCTGCACCCAGCCCTGGAGCCAAGTCTGGGAGGTGTAGCAGAGACTTGTCCCTTCCCTTGGGCTATGCTCCCTCTGCAGGGCTTACTTAGGGGCTCCGCTCAGAATCTAGCCCTCAATAGAGAGGCCCAGGCCCCCGACTTGTACCTGGGCACAGGGCCAACTTAGCATCACATTAGCTGAACAAAGCCCCAGCACCCGTGCCGTGGCCAGCAGCCGACGGCACTGAACAATGGGCATGTGGGCCCTCCAAGGATTGTTCTCTGCGGGGGGGGGGGGTTTGTGCTTAGAATGAAGTTGGCCACATCCCTCTCCAAAGCCTCATTGGCGCTGATCCTGCGCACTCTCGCTCTTCCCCCCCCTCCCCCCCCCGCCCAGGGCAAAGATGCCATGCAGGAGGTGGAGGTGCTGATGGCGAGGATGAAGCTCCTACAGGAGTGCCAGCTGGAGGAGGAGGGGGTCACGCAGGAGGAGATGGAAACCCGCTTCGAGCTGGAGAAGACGGAGAGCTTGCTTGTGGCCCCCTCGGGTGAGGAGCAGAGTTCCCTCTCATTTTTCCTTGCGTGTGGAATAATTTAGTTATATGCACTAAGGGATGTGCACCACTAGTAGAAACACATGCTGTGGGCGCCCAGCTAATCAGCAGGGCAGCATTTAAATCTCACCTGGGTGGCTGCCCAAGCAGTGCCCCAGGAGCACTCCACTTACAGGGAACACTAGTGAAGAGGGGAGGGCAGGAGGCAGAGGTGCATGTCCCAACGAGGATCCAAGGTTTTTGGTGGCTCTCTTGCATTGGCGGATGCCTGGCACTGGCTCATCTTGGGCCTGGACAGAGGAAAGGAAGGACAAGTCCTCTCTGTGCTGCTGCGTGATGCACAACTGCCACCTGGAGAAGGGAGGGAGTCCCGTGGGGGACGACCGGCGACCCCCTTCTCGCTGGCGCTGCTCCCTGAGCCAGGGAGGGGTGGTGCTGGGCACCACTATAGCTCTGTCGCGGATTCCTGCTGTGGGGTGTAATTCTCTCCCAGGGAGTTGGGGAACAAGGTGGTTGGAATTAATTGCACTAGGGATGTTAAATTTGGTTTAATCAATGGATTTTTCATCGACTAGTCGATAAGAGGAGCCGCCACAATGGGGTTAGCTCCCGGGGCTGGGAGCTAACCCCGCTGCGACTCAGCCTTTTAAATGTATTAATAGCCGGTACACTCTTAATACATTTAAAAGGCTGAAGCGCAGCAGGGGGGACCCAGCGTGAGCTGGGGCAGCTGATTCCTGGCTCCCACCTGGTCCCTGTAACCCCCTTGCTCCTCACAGAGACAGTGCTGGGGGGAAACCAGGTTTTACGCCAGCCCTCCCAGCATGGTTCCTGCTTCCTGGGTTCTCCCAGGCGATGGACTAGTTGGCTAGACACTTACGTCCCTAAATTGCACCTCCCCTGAGGGCCGAGCCTTGCAGCGGGTTTGCTCTGCACAGGGCTGTGCCGGTGGCTCACAGCTCAGGAGGAAGGTGGTTCTGTGTTTCCTTGAGTGGCTCTTTGGTGCGGCGTTAACGTCTCCCCGGTTTCCATCCAGTGGATATCGCTGAGCATGTGCTGCCTCCCGACGTCCTGTGCTTCGTGGAGGACCCAGAGTTTGGATACAAGGATTTTACGAGGAAAGGGGAGCAGGCCCCGCCCACCTTCCGAGCGCAGGTACCTTGCAATGACTGGGGGTGCCTGGCTCACCCAGGGAGCCAGTGTATGAGTGGCTGGGGCATCCCGGTCCCCCTCTCTCCTTCCTTCCCCTCTGCTGCTGCGGCCCTGCCTGCAGGGGTGGCGTGGCGGGTGCAGAGCAGAGAGGCTCCACAGGCACCGCGGCATGGAGCTGGTGCGAGAGCATGGCCCACAGCAGGCGGCAGAAGGACAGTGGCTTGTCTGGGGTGCCCAGTGCGACGGGCCGGGGTAGTGATGCAGCCTGCCAGGGCCTGATTCTCCTGCCCGCTCCTGTGCTCTGTCCACAAGGCTGCTGTGACCCCTCCCAAGGCCAGTCACCCTGCAGGGAAGGTCAAAAGGGGCAGGGGCAGCAGGGATGGTCTGAGCACCTGGGGCTGGGGAGCCATACTCAGGGCTGGCAACTGTCTGCCTGCTCTGGGCCTGGCC
The DNA here is from genome assembly GCA_030068395.1 of Apalone spinifera. Taxonomy (NCBI): domain Eukaryota; kingdom Metazoa; phylum Chordata; order Testudines; family Trionychidae; genus Apalone; species Apalone spinifera. The sequence continues at coordinate 6,463,706 of JANRFK010002918.1, read as the reverse complement.
CCATCACCAGCCGGTCCCTGGGCGGAGAGCTGTGTCCTGTGCCCCAGGCTTGTGTTTTTCCTCTGGAGGCCTGATCCCAGGTCCAGGGGAAAGGCTCGCAGCAGGGTTTTGGAGCCTCTGTCCCAGCATCCTTCTCCTTGCAGGATTACACCTGGGAAGACCACGGCTACTCGCTGATCAACCGCCTGTACCCTGACGCGGGGCAGCTGCTGGACGAGAAGTTCCAGGTGGTCTATAACCTGACCTACAACACCATCGCCATGCACAGTGGGGTGGACACCACCATGCTCCGCAGGGCCATCTGGAACTACGTCCACTGTGTCTTCGGGATCAGGTAGCGAGCCAGGGCCCCGCTCGGCCTCCAGTGCCCTGGCTATGTCTGGTGCCCTCAGAGGCATCCGCTTTTCTTCTCCCGCCACTCCCTCTTGCCCCAGCTGACCTGGTGTCAGAGGGTTCCTGGGGAGAGGCAAAGGGCCTGATTCGAATCCAGCTTCGGGGCAGCCGTGACCCAAGCCCAGCCCGTCTGCTCTAAGCTGGTGCAGTTCTGGGCCCAGGGGTGCATGGATGGCCTGCCTGCGCCCTGGCCCTGCTGCTCAGGATGGAGCTGTTTTGATGGGGTAGGGAGAAGAATTCAGGCTGCAGCAGGGAGAGGGCAGGAAGGAGGAGCTGGGCTGAGTTCCTGTGGCCCTGGTCTCCCCTCGGGGTAAAGTGGATTCTTCTGGCCCCTCCTAGATACGACGACTACGACTACGGGGAGGTGAACCAGCTCCTGGAGCGCAGCTTGAAAGTCTACATCAAAACAGTGGCCTGCTACCCGGAGAAGGCCACCCGGCGGATGTACACCCACTTCTGGAGACACTTCAAGCACTCCGAGAAGGTGCGGCCGGCACGGGGGCAGGGCTGCGTCTGAGGCGAAGCCGAGCTGCTTGTCATGCCCACCCTGGGCCGCGCTAGGCAGTTGCTTGGGGTCCCAAGCAGCTCAAGAGAACCCCTGCTCAGTGTTAAAGAGGGGTTGGGGGTTGAAAATAACCTGGCTCAGGGCCCCCAGTGAGCCAGCACCGGCCCTGCCTCCTGTGCCCGTCCTGCCCTCGCTGCTGCGGCCCTGGCTTGGGGGGTGCCTGCTGGAAGATCTGCCCAGATGCCTGAGGCTTTGAGGGAAGGTGTATGGGGAGAACCCAGAATGCACCATTGCGCTACCCTACATGGGGGAGGGAGGAGACATTATTTTTCTGACCACTGCAGCCATCCATTTGCTGCTCTGCCCAGGCCCTGACAGATCCTACACCTCCCCTCCCTCCCCCATGCTCCCTGCCCCCTCCTGTCTTGGGGGGAGATGGAGGAGGGAGGCCACGTCGGGCTGCAGCTGGCCACACCCTCCACCCCTGCCTCTCCCTGACACGTGTGCCCCTTTCATTCCAGGTGCATGTCAACCTGCTGCTGCTGGAGGCCCGGATGCAGGCGGCCCTGCTGTACGCGCTGAGAGCCATCACCCGCTACATGACCTGACAGGGCTGTGCTCTCCATGGCCTGCCCGGGGACGTGCCTCGCTGCGCAGGAGCGGGGAGCCTGGTTTCACAGACTTGGGTTTGGAACCTGTCTGAAGAGACTTGGGGGGGCCCTGGATCACTGGGCTGGCTGGGGGGCTCCCCCCCACTCTCCTGGGGCCCCTCAGGCCATTGGCCACCAAACTGTTCAGCCCTTCCCCCGTGCAATGAAGACCTACTCCCGCCATGCCTGGCGTTCCCACGGCTGCTGCCCAGCAGGAGCCCTCCTGCACCCTCCCTGGTGCCGGGCTCCACGGGGGGACTCTTGCTGCTGCCTTGGACCTTGGGGAGGGTCACCGAAGCTGATGTGCCTTTATAGTGTTCGCCTGTAACGAAATCGGACTGAGCTCCCTCGCTGGCTACTGCTGCCCCCTCGGCCACGCGCGCTCCCTGAGCCTGGTGACTAGTGCGCTGGCCGGGGGAGAACTGAGCGGCCGTGCCTAGCGCAAGGGGCCTTGCCTCGTACCAAAGAGATCTCTGCCGTATTTACCCGGCCACCGCCAACGTACAGTGGCCTGTAGTGCTGTAAGAGTGGGATCGGCCCCACCGCACGCCGGCCATCTCACAGGGCACGGCCCCGGTGGGGAGTGTTGAGGGTGCGCATTTTCCGAGCTACTGTCATAGCCGCCACACTACGTTTCTCCTGTCCGAGTGCCCGGGCTCCTGCTTTCCCCAACCATCCTCGGGAGCAGGATGTCTTCCTACACGGCTGGGAGCGGGGATAAAACCATGCCAGGCTGAGGAGCTGTGGCTGGAGGGGAGCCTAGGATGGGTGGGGTGCCTGGCTCTGTACAGTCCTGCCCTGAAGGGCTGGCGCGCGCGTGTGTGTCCTTGGAGGGGAGCCTGAAGCCGGTTCTCTCTGGTGCAGTACTCTGCCCCTCAGGTACCTTGAGCCGGATAGTGGGGTGTGAACATCTCTCCACCCTCGCAATAGAGTTGGGGCCAAGAAACTCCTGGCGGGGGGGAGGGAGGGAGCCACTGTCCCCATGGCCCTGGCATCTCAGGGACTCTTGGATGCTTGGGCTGGGTGGCCGAGCCCCTTCCAGCCACCTCCTGCCCCGCCGAGCCCTCCTGAGGAACAGGCCCCAGGGTGTTTCCAGTGCCGGGCTCTGGAGGTGCCTAGTAGAAGCAGGGCTTGCCTGGTGGGGGAGGGGGAAGCTGCAGCAACCCAGTGCCCCCTGGGTGAGTTGGTCTTGCACACATCCTGCTCTCGGGGGGGTCTGTGGCGGGTTGGCTCTGCTTGAGATCTAAGCGGCGGGAGACCTCCCGCTCCCAGCACCAGAGGGCGGTGGACGAGGCGCTAAACTGTGAAGAAAAAAACCAAACCTTGGAGGCTGCTGCCTTCACCTCTTGCTACTTGTACCTGACCTAGTTCTGCAACCAGCCTCAGTCCCTTCTCCTGCGGGTCCCCCGTTTCAGCCCCAGGGCAACCCTACTTCTCTTCCACCCCTGGCCCCCCCTCCTTAGTCCTGCTGAGAACTGGGGTCTCCAAAAGAGCCCTGGCTCTGAGGTCCTCAGAAGCAGGCGCCGTCTGGGCTGGAGGGAGGGCGCGTGCACCATGTGACACTTTGTGTGTGCCTATCAACGCTGGGTCTGCCTTGCAGGCTGCGTCCCCTATCTGCGCTTGGTAGCTCTTGAGGCCCTGAGGGTAAATTCACCCCATAGCACTGCTTAAGCCCCACTGGGGCTCTGTCCCACTTACTAGGCCTGATTGTGGGATTGCTGCACATGTGTGAACAGCCCTCCTCATGCCAAGGACAGAGGGACCATTTGCCTCTAACCACTGCAAGCAGTTCCTCTGGGCATTCCACAGCAGATTCCCTGCAGGAGTCAAGCTGAGTGGGGATTTTTAGGGTGTCTTAATTGCTGTCAACATTTTGAGTAGCTAGGAACTAGCCTGCCTTAACGGATTTTGAAGAGGGCAGCACTTCTGTGCTGATGTCCGCTTAGAACCTGAGATGGATCATAAGTTTCAATCTCTCCACCTTTTCTGCCTGGGGTCCCAGTACTTTTTTTGGAAAGCGTTCTGTGGTACAGGGTGTCACGCGTGTGTCTTGTACGCCTCGTTGTAAAGCAAAAATGATGTGCACACAGATAGTCCTGCACAGATACATTTGTATCTGCATCCATATCCTCCGAGGCAGGTACCCGTGGCTATATAGTGGATTTGCAGGGTCTCTATACACACTCTTGGTGGGTAATATACACTCCACTGTAAAGCAAGGTTTATGTACGAACAGGCTGGACTGTGCATTTATATTTACACGCGCGTGTGCCTTGCTCTTACAGTGTAGAGTGGGTGTCTCCTTTTCCCTCTCCAGAGGCAATTTTATTTCACAAGTGTGGGACCTTCTAGCTATTGCTCTGCCCCACTGCAGTGTTGCACAGTCTGGCAGCTGATGCACTGAGAGCCCAAAAGACGGTTGGCCCTGTTTGAAGTGGGCTCCTGCACACCGGCTTCTCTTTCTCACACCCACGTGTGAGATGAAAGGCTCTTACCCTGCTGGCAGGCTTGCCCAGGGTAGGGGCTGGATGGCTGTCTCCATTTGGGTCCATTTTCTAGGGGTATTCTTGTGTGAAGTTGGCCAGGCCCGCGTGCTGTTAGGGAGAGGCGAGAAGTCTGCGTGTGACTTGGGAGGGAAGGAGGTGAAGTAGATGTCAGTAGCTTTATCCAGATGTGCCACAGCATTTCACGCTCGTGCAGGTCACTGTGAAATGCCCATTGTTGAAGCTTTGCTGGTCAGCAGCCAATCCCTCCTTCCCATTCTTGCTTTCCCTGGAGTGACTAGTTTATGGGGGAACTGACAACCCGCCTGTCACTGCAGCTGAAGGACTGTTCGCTCGGTTTTGCTGACCCATCGTTCCGTGTAAGTTATTGTGTTGTTTGGATGCGTTTCCTCCCAAGTGGGTGTGAAAATGCTGATTTGTTGTGACTTTTTGCTGCCAATTCTGCTTGGAGGAGAAATAAAGTTGGCTTTTTCTTTTTTTCCAAATGCCTCTGTTCATTTCCTTCCCCCGGCTCTCCCCTTCAAATCCCACTCCTGCGTCTGAACCAGACTAGAGCAATGGCTGCAGCAGGGCTGCTCTGCCTTGGTGGAGAGTGAAATTCACCCCAGGGCAGTGAGCCAGGGCCAGACCTTGGCTCCACGTCATCCTGGTGCAATGTACGTTGGATGTGGAACACACTGGCCCCTTGTGTACCGGGAACAGGAGCTGAGCTCTTGGGTCAGTCATGTCCCAAGAGCAGGTGAGACGCCAGAGCAGGTGCCCCAGGAGTGTATCAGCCGCCGCAGCGGCCCCTGCCAGCCCTTGTGAACTTTGGGTAAACAGTGCAAAAGCCTTTCCATGATGAGTGGTGCTTGTAGCAGCCGGAACCAGGATTGGGGCCCTATTATACGGAGGCACAACCGCTGCCCTACAGCCGAACAAGGTCGGTGGAGAAGCCCGCAGCTGTGGGAAGAAAAGGGAGCTGATCAAGGCTCTGCTCGTTAAACTACCGAAGCATGTGACCTTTGGGCAGGGTCGCTTCCTCAAGGAAGATTTGCGGCAGGAAAGTGGTGACTTCTCATCATGGCTCGTCAAATTCACGTGCCCCAGACAAGTCACCGTGCTCCCAGCGCTGAGATGCTGCCTGGGGGGTGGAAGGGCTCCGGCTAGAGCAGCAGGGGAAAGCTGGCATCCCCTTCGAGTGTCCCTCCTGCGTTGGCGAGATCTGTGCCCACCCCTGCAATCCTGGCGTCAGATCAAGGAAGGGCCGAGCGAGGGGATGAAAAGGAAATGGGGGATCCGCCGAGGGTGGCAAAGGCTGGGTGCTGGGGAATGGACTTAAAGAGCCAAGCTGCTGAGATTTCCCTGCTGCCGAGGGGAGGAGCTGGATTCCTCGGCATGGGCTCCTGGGCTGAGGGGCCGTTTGCTGACAGGGCCTTTGCCAGCATCTTTAGAATGACAGTGTTTATCAGCGGCGAGCAGCGAACCCATGGTGTTGTGCGAGGGTTCAGCTGCCAGCCGCTGATAAGAGCAGAGTTAAAAGGAGCTGCAATGCTGTCCTATGACCCCCGTCCTTCCTTGCGAACTGGTGGAGGGCTCCAGCCCCTCTGATGGGGGTGGTGAGGCCTTCGGGATTCAGGCAGCACCTTCTTCCCCACTGCAAAGACTGGGGGGAGATTGCTGATGGACAAGGCACAGTGAAGAATTTGGAGCTGCAAGAGGAAGCTAGGGAGGTGGAACATGCAGCCCAAACTTGCTTGGGACCTGTGGGGCTTGCTGGAGTCTCTCCAGGGTGTGGACGCTCCCCCACCCAAGTGTGGAGTCTTTTGATCTTCCAGGTATGCGGCAAAGCCTGTTGCTTGAGCTGCTGAGCGTAGGGCTGAGTCAGGGGAGGGGTCCTGAGCTGTATGGGCTACATGGCTGCGGGGCAGTCAGCCTAGCAGCATGGGGGCTCGGCTGGCTTCACAGGCAGGAGCCCTGCAGTCGCTGTGCTTTGTAAATGCATGGTCAGGGCCCCCGAGCTTTGGACAGTGCCTTTCACCATGGAGGGTTAATCAAGATCCTTGGTGTGAGTGTAGCAGCTCCAGGCCCTGGCTGCAGACAGGACCCCCGGCTTCCAGTGCTGGATGTGCACCGGGTAACCAGCTACTGCCCCAAAAGGATGACAGGCTAAAGAGCCCAAGGTTGGGAGGGGAAATGGCAGAGTGGGGAGATGACCTGGCTATTGTACAGCCCAGCACTGGCAATAAATCCAGCTTGGGGGAGTCCTGGGCAAGTGCATGGCCTCTTGGCGATAAATAATTCCCCCTAATGCCCTTGCCTGCTTGCAGCCAGGTAAGATGCAGCTCCTGGGGACCAGTGCTGTCACTAGCTTCTGACCAGGCGTGGCCCGGAAGTTCTGACAAGTGGAGACCAAAAACGTTGGTGGAAAAAGGGACAAAACACTGGGTGGAAGCGTTCTCAGGCCCGGGATGGAATTTCTGGGGCCAGGGAGGCAGCGGGACCCCAGAGCAGCTGCGCACCAGGGGCCGGGGACACTCGCCTGGAATGTGGGCGAGTCAGTTTCTGTTTGTGTTGGACAAGCAGGGTGAGAAGGGGGGGCCCCGGAAGCCCTGAGGCAAATCCTGCCCCTGAGCACCTGGCAGATCACTTTCTCTCTGCAACCGTTCATGGGAACGGCCTTGGTTTCCTCCTCGTGCAAAATGGGGCAACTTTGAAATCAGAACATGCTGGGGGTGGGGGAGCTGGTCCCTGCCTCGCTCCTCTCATGAACTCTGAGACTCTTGTACATCAACTCTCAACCCCCTGGGATGGGGACTCCACTTCCCCTGTCTGAGAGCCTGGTCCGGTCAGTGCAAGGGAGCAGAAGGGACCTGCTGCTTAGCTCAGCTGGGAGGGAATGGGGGCAGAGAGGGCTGCAATGTGGTGGGGCCCACCGCGGAGCTTTAACTCACAGAGGGGCCGCACTACACTAGTTGGAGGGGTCCTGGTATTGGGACAGGGCTCTCAGCCAGTTCCCCGGCCAGCTGGGTGTGGACGGGAGGCCTTGCTTATTCCAGCCTGGAGCTCAAGGCCACCTTGGCTGCCTTTTCTCTTTGCCTCTCCCCCTCCTGGCTTGATAACTCTGGGCAAAGTGTCCTTCCAGGGGAGCGGTTATCTGCAGTGGCTTCTCAGTCTAGGCATGGAGTCCCCAGCCAGAGGACCCGGGTGCATGGGCTGAGCTGCCCCTTTTTAGCTGCTCTTCAAGTGGAGAGCCAAGGTTTGCTTCAAGTTGGGTTGGGGGCAGGAGGGTGTCTCCTTCCTTCAGCCGCCACAAACCCTGGGGGGCTTGGAAGCTCCTGCTCAGAGCGTGTGGGGTAACCTCTGGGCCCCAGCCAATCTCGCTGTGCCTGCAATGCAGCATGGGGATTAGCCAGGAAAGCCTGAGTCCTTAGAGCCCCCCCTCCTCCGGCAGCAGCAATCTGAGCACATGCAGGGGAGGCATGGGGGGGCGGGGGCTGAACATCAGATTCCAGCTCCACCACTGCAGCCACCGCTGACGTGCTTGGCCTCAGCTCTTCAGAGTCATTGCAGCTCCTAAATCCCATCCATGTCAATGGGAGTTGGGGGCCTAGAAGTCTTTGAGGATCGGAGACTCCCTCTGATGGTGGGGGCCTTTGTCTCTCTGTCCAGCTAGAGGCTCCTTGGAGCCTGGTGGCAGGAGGGGCAGCTGGAGTTGGGGGTGATGTCCAGTGTGACGTGGGGGTGCTGTCTGCTTTTGTGATCCTACGCTGCTCTGTAGGGACTCTGCTCCTGAGTGTCTGTGTCTGTGCAGGGCCCAGCCGGAGATGGGGTCTCCTGAGCCAAGACTAGGGTTGCCAGGTGTCCGGTATTTTCACCTCCTGTCTGGTAAAAAAAAACAAAACAGAAAATTTCTGGACACTTAAAAAGTCCGATATTTTCTGGGGTTTTTTCCCCAGCCAGGAAGCGAAAATACCAGACGCCTGGCAACCCTACCACACTCAGCAACTGGGCCCAGCCCCTGGACCTCCCACCAGCCCCTCCTCTCCCCAGCTTACCTGGTTCTGCAGAGGCTTGTCCTGTTGCTGGAACAGAAAAACAAGATGGCCGTGAGCAAAAAAAGCCTCTTAAAGGGGCCATACTGATTTTTTTAAAAAAATTGTATTTATTTATTTTGTTTAATAACTGCTGTCAGGGCCCTTTTTTTTAATCAACAACTTGGGTCTCCCCCCCTTTTTTTTCCCAACAGAATTTTTTTCCCCCATTTTTTTTGCGGGGGGGGAAGAGGGGGCAACCCTAGCCAAGACATGTAGACAATGGCCAGCAGCTTCACACCTGGCCAGGGGAAGGAGTTTGAACAAAGGAAGGGGTGTGGCTGTCTGGGGGGAGTGAATGGCAGGTGGCTGGAAGGAGAGGCAGTCTGGGGGAGGAAGATGAGTAAGGCAGACTAAAGCCAGGACAGGGGGGTTTCAAGGGCCCTTGAACCCCTACCCCCCAGGAGGGATAAGGCTGTCTGCTCTGAGTGTATCCTGCTACCATCACCTGTGTCCCTGAGAACCAATATAACCTCCTACTCTGCTGGCTGACTGAGAGTCACTTCTGGCTGCAAAAGGAGGTGCAGAGTCAGGGGTTCCCCGACGTGTCGTCACACCTAGTGCCACTGAAAGTCAGGCCCGAGGTGTCTCAGGCTGGGCACCCCAAGCTGTAGGCTCCTCTTCTGCAGCTGCCTTGGGCCCTCCAGCCATGGGCTGAGTCTATCGACCTCCCTCCCCAGACCGAGCTGCGCTGCTGTACCAGAGGGAACAGCCTGGGCCCCAGGACCGTTTTAAGGCCTTCGTAGGCCCTAAGTGAACTCCCAATTGTGGGCCTTTACATTAGATCGTATACAAATATCCAAGGGAGAAATGCGCTGCCGGCTCTACGCCGAATATCGCCCCTTTCATTTCCGCTCTTGCAAGTGGCGCACCCGGGGAGCAATCCCTGGGACTTGGTGCGAGGACAAACAGAGGCCCGTTTACATGCCAGAAGAGCAAAGCCCTCCCAGCGCTTGGACCGAAGTGGAACATTTGCCAACCTCAGTCACGCTAACGAGCTGCAGTGTGCTGTCTCTTTAAAGGAGCAGCGAATGGAACTTCTGCAATGCTCAAGAAGGCTGGAATCTGCAGAGCAGACCGTTATGAAGAAATTTGGGGCTGGGATGGTGGTGGGGGTCACCCTGCAAAAAGTAAGGAGGCAGGAGAAGGCAGGGAACAGCCTTGCTTGCTTGTCTGCTGGCTGTTGGTGTCAGGGCTGTGAGCAGCTTTTAAGAAACCCAGATTCAGGGCAGGCAGTGACACTACCTCTTTTGGGGCTAGGCTGAACCCCTAAGAATCACAGTGGATGACCCAAGCATGGCATGTACAGGCAGGGTGCTTACAATCATCAGGTCTCATATAACATTACCGGGGTATGTTGTTTGTTGACTAAAAATAGCAAATTATTGAGTCTGATTTAGCAATTTTCTTATTTTTTGAGTCAATTATGATTTTTTTTAAAGCCCTAAACTTTTTCGTAGGCTCTAGGCACTGTGCCTCTTGCGCCTAATGGATAATCTGGCCCTGGTGGGCACCGATGTGCTGGCTGAGCAAGCCGGAGCCCTGCTCCATCCAGATTGGCTTTAGCCAGGAGCAAAGTGGAGCCGGAGGATCGCATCATCCCTGTGCCGCCCAGGGCTGACCAGGGGAAAGCAGCATGGAACATCTTGGCTCTGATGTCAGCAGTGTCAGTCTGACACACCCAAAATCAGGCTCCGGTCACTCCTGGGCTCTCTACAAGGGTTGGTGAGAAAGGGCAGAGCCTTTTGCAGGACAATCACCCAGCAACAACTACATGGGGAAAGCTGCTGAGCTCTCGCCATCCATGTTCGCAGACTGTGCCCATCACTGCGGCATCTGGGCAGACTCCCCTGGCAGGTGAGCTCACAATTCCCATGCTGAAGAAGCCGCCTTATTTGCAGGCCTGGCCTCCCGAAGGCCGAGGCAAACGCTCCCCGGCCGCTTTATCGGCAGCGATAAGTTAATGGCTTGGGGGCGGCAGGCCAGCATGACACCCTGTTCAGCAGCAGAGCAGGGAGGCAGCATCTTGGATCTCTGGTGTGGAGCGGTGCAGCTGGGTCAGGCCCCAAGGTCTGCTCGGACAGATGCTCCCGCTGTGCCAGGAGATAAAGGTGCAGCCCAGGGCCCAGCTGCTGTGCCCAGCACCGCAAGGCCAGGCCCCCCCCACGCAATCGCAAGTGGAGGAGAGCCAGGGAGAAGTGTTAGTAAGGAGCCACCCAGCAGGGAGGCCAGCGTAAGCTGTTCCAAGGGCTTTCCACCACTTTCCCCTCCCGGCTGCAGGGGGAAGGGCCCTGTAATCCTTCCTCCCCCGTCCTGCCAACCGACTCCAGCATCAGCACGTTTCCCAGCCTCGCCTGGCGCCGGAGAGCCTGGTCCTGCCTGGCAAAGCTCAGCGATTAGTGGCTTGGCCCTACCTGGTCCGGGGGAGGGACAAGGAAAGGCCTGCTAGGGAAAGGCAGGTGAGACGTGGGGCTCCCTCTTGCTCCCTGTGTCCTAGGGCCAGTGCTAGGCAGCGGGTCAGACTATGAATGGAGAGGTCCCCTGCAAGCTGAGTCTGCTGCTGGGACGGAGCAAGAGGGCTGCCAGGTGACGCTCACCCCTCTGGGTTTACTCCCATAGCTAAGCATTGAGCTGGGGAGATGGCTCAAGCTCTTGGCTGTGAAGCAGGAGGGCTGGGTTCAAGTCCTGCTGCTGCCTGTGCCCCCTAGATCAGCTGGGTGGGGGCACAGGGAGAGCCGCTCTGATGGGGTCTCTGGGGGCAGCTGAGCCATCTTGTCCTGCTACGGTTCCCCCTTCCTTCCCTTGGCATGTATCCCTGTCACAGGAACCAGCTTCTGGGAAGCTGGTAGCACGTACCCCTTAGGGGCTGAGGCAGCAGAGGGGCCAGGAATAGAGCTGACAGGGGAAGTCCAAGCCCTGCTCAACCCTCTAATGAAAACAGAATCTCCAGTCAGCTCATGATGAAATTTGCAGGTTGCTGTGTCCCTGATGGCACAGCTGGCCTGGGGGAAATCCTGCTCCATCTGTGGGAGCTGCAGACCCGGCTGTGTTCTGGCCATGCTGAGGCCAGGGCTCTGCCCACAAGTGCTTGTGATGCTGCTGCAAACGCTGCCCATGCAGGCATGCAAAAGCCGTCCTTGCTGGTGGGCTGCAGCTGTGCGGGGGAAGATGGCTGCCCCACAAGAAGCTGATCTGCTGCCCAGGGCCGGGGCTGTAAACGGCTGAGCCAGCCCCGTATCTTTCAAGGGCACCGGCTGCAAGGCCCAGGCAGCACCCCGGCAACTTCTCCTTGCTAGGCCAGGCAATCCAGCGAGAGCGCGACCTTGAGGAGTCACGGTGGGGAGAGGGGCAAGTCCTGTTCTCCAGCGTGCCCGCTGGGCTGGGCATGGGTTATTTTCTGGCCCTGGGAGGATCCACCCACGACCAGCTGGCATAAAATGAAACCGAATTTGCTCCATCCCACGCTGGGTGCTTATCATGTATGTTACTTCCCAGCCGGCAGGGGAGGGGCCAAAACCGAATTGGGTTCTAACTGGAAAATGGGCACAAGCTGCAACACTGTAAGCGAGGGAGCAGCTGCTTGGGGTTGGAGCTTGGATTCAGCCCACGGGAGCTTCCCCACTGGGAGCAGGGAGGTTCCCTTGGAAAAGCTGGCTTTGGGCCGACAAGGTGCCGTCTGCCCTGGGGAATGGGAGAGCGCCTGGCTCGGGAGAGGGGTGCCAGGGCCAGAGGAGACCCGGACGCAGGTCCTTGCTGTGCCTAAGGCTCCCTGTGTGACCCGGAGGATTCACTGGGGCACAGATCCACATAGGCATGTCGGTTCCTAACATCTGCTGAAATCCAGGGGAGTCCGGACCCTAAACCCCTTTGCAGCTCTGGGCCTCAGTTCCCGATCAGTAACATTGGGCTAGGAGCACTGCCCTGCCTCGGGAGCTGCTAGTGCCCTGCCTCCTGGGACTGGCCTGCTTCCGAGCTGTGCTCAGACCACACGAAGAGGGTCGGCTACTGCAGACAGACAACCCAGCTACCGCCTGCTTCTTGCCTGCCGCAGTTAAAGCCCAGCAACGCGCAGTGCGGATGGGCCCTCCTGAGGTCTAACTGAGCCCCTGAGCTGGGTGGCAGCCCAGCTTGGCCTGAGACCAGGAGCTGTGTGCGATTGGGTGGAACTGGGCCACACCCGCACTGGGAATGGCCCCCCGTCAGGCCAAATCTTCATGACAGCACCTGCCTGGGAAAAGCCTGAGAGCTGCCCTGTCTTGTTGCCCCGCAGGCCTCTCACTGTTATTAGGGGATACGTTCCCATCAATACAATTCATTCAATGCCTGCAGTTATTCCGACAAATATCTGGTTGGTGCCCATCACCGCAGCATCTGGGCACCATACGAGACCAGGCGGGCTGCTGCCTGCCGCTAGGGTTGCCTGCGTTGGCTGGACGTATTCCTGGAGGCCTCATCCACTGACGTGAGCGTTGCTCCAAGATGAATCTTTCACTCCTGGGGACTCCAGGCTGATCCTGGAGGGCTGGCAACGCTGCTGCGGCGTCTGGAGCCGCGGAGGAAGCCTGGGGCTGGGCGAGGAGATTGTGGCCAGACTTGAATTACTCTTCACATAGCTGATTGCCCCTGTCTGGACCAGGCACCCTGCCTGGCTAGCCAGGAGCGGCCGCACAGCCCCCACCTGCCTCCTCCCAGGCTAGATGCAGCCGGAGGCTGATTTCTGGGCTTGTTTCCATTGCAGGCAGCTTTGCAGGCTCATTCTGCAGACGGCGGGGCCTTTGGGATGCTCCGCGGCTGATAAGAATTTGCGTGGCTCAGCAAGCGGGAGAATCCAAGGTGCTGCTGGAGATTACCCTCGCTCTGGGCCAAAGACGGGGAGAGGGGCCGCTGGCTTTTTCCAAGGCCAAAGTCTAGATTACTCCTCCCTGCCTTGGTGCCAGCAGGCACCATTCGGCTCTGGAGTGCGGCGGGCCACATCTCTGCCTTCAGAGCAGGGACCAGGGGCTGCCAAGTTTGTCTTGCACTGGAAACAAGGGAGCGCTCCCTGGCCATGGAGGGCCCAGTGGACTCAGAGTCAAAGGACACCCGCCTGCCATGTTGCTCTAGTGCTGTCACTGCTATCTGAAGGGGTGGAACCGAGGGGTTGCCAGATGTTTTCAGAAAAAATACCGAAAAAAAAGGACCCCAAGAGTTGTTAAGCAAAAAAAAAAAAAAGAAAACCAGCCCCTTTAAGAAATGCGTGGTGAGGCTTTTTGGCCCTAACAGCCGCCTGCCATCTTGCCTCCCTCCCCCGCTTCCCTGCGGAACCTGGTAAGAACTAGGGTTGCCAGGCTGCCTCCGTATTGAGCTGAACAGCCTGGGATTTTCGCCTCCTGGCCGGGAAAAAATCAGAAAGTACTGGCCATTTTAGGTGTGCGGTATTGTCTGAATTTTTTTACCAAACAGGAGGCGAAAATACCGAACTGTCCGGTTCAATACCGGACCCTGGCAACCCTAGGAACTGCCCATACGTGCCCCCTCCCTGATGGCGAGTGCTGGTGGAGCCATGCCATGGGGCTTATGCCCCCCACAAGGGTTGGGGGTTGCTACTGCCCTGTCCTTGTCATATTGCTAAATAGGAGCCAGGGTCCCAGGTGTCCAGGGGTGGTTCCCAATGGGGGGCGAGATGGGAAAGGAGGAACCCTGGTCAGAAGTCCCATAGGAACTCCCTACTGCGGCTGCTCTCTGGCCTTTCCCAGCGGGTGGCCTTTGCCTGCCTCTGCTCGGAGGACACTTCAGCAGCTGGGAGAGGTGTTGCCCTGGGTGGATTGAGGAGAGGGAGCGTCGCGGCACCATGTGACCTCAGCAGGAAATACTGATTTCTGTGTGGGCCAGGACCAGGCTGTGTGTTCCTGTGAGCGCCCTGAGGGCCCTGCAGGAAAGGGGGCCAAGTGCATGAGTTAAAGGGTTTCTTTCCCTCTTTGCGGCCAGGCACTGTGGGCCTAGGGGTGCGGTGGGTAGGTGAGCTGAGTGGCAGCGCCCTCCTCAGGCATCTCGCCGCCGCACTTGTGACTTTTAAGGAAATGTTGTTATTGACGAAGTTTCATAGATTCATAGAACACTAGAACTGGAAGGGACCTCGAGGGCAGGGGGCAGGACCAAGCACCATCTAGACCAGGGCTACTTAACTTTGGAAGCCC
>JANRFK010002918.1:6428722-6446674 GCA_030068395.1 Apalone spinifera | reverse complement strand
AACCAGTCAGGATCACCTGTCACAGGCTCCAAGATCTACTGGTAGATCCCGATCAACTGGTTGGTGACCACTGACCTAGCCCAATGGGGCTCCATGCTTGGCTGGTTCTTAGCAACTCAACAAGAAACACAATCATATGACTTGCTTCCCACACTCCGCAGAGGCGTCCAGCATTTTGGTCTTGCCTTTAGCCCCAGCATTGGTTTAAGTCAGTCTTGGCCCCTTGCCTGGTTTCTGCTGGTGGGAAATGGAGCTTTACAAACAAAACCCTCTTCTCTAGCTTCCCTAATCCATCACAACAACCAGCAGAAGCTGGGAGCCTCTGCCACCCTGTGGACAACGGAGACAACACTTGGGAAACACTGCCAGGCTGGGAAGCAAAGCGATCGCAACTGCTGACGCCTGTTACTGTTCAGCAAATCTGTAGCAGGCTAATCTTGAATCCTTCGCGTATGTGTAATACGAGAAACTAGTCTAGTAGCACCTTAAAGACTAACAAAACATGTACATGGTAGCACGCGCTTTCGTGGGCACAGCCCACGTCTTCAGAAATTCATGAACCCATCTACATGTTTTGTTAGTCTTTATGGTGCTACTAGTCTATTTGTTGTTTTTTAAGTTTTTCCTATTACAGACTAACTCGGCCACTTCTCTGAAGTGTGTGTAATATAGTAATTATTGCGTCCAGCTGCTCTGTCGTCTTGTACACAGGATGGACCTTCAGGGGCCCTGGAGAGCAAACCAAATGAGTCAATTGCACCCTACTTGAGTCACATGTCTTTCAGCATCTTTGACCTGTGGGAGTAAATACTTTGCATAGTTGTTTCAATGCATGCTAATCTCTGCCGGCAGCATGGAGACAAGGTAGCAGGCCTGGATGACTCAGATCAGGAGTAGGACTTGTGGGTTTTCTTCTCTCCTGTGGTTTCAAACATCTGGAGTGGAAGTGTCCACTGAGAAGTTCTACAGCCCATGGGAACTGAACCCATTCACAGTGAACAAGTCCAGTCTGTCTGTGTTGCAGAATCTGACGTGCAGAGATGTTCGGGGAGATGTCTGACCTCATCAAATGGGGAATCAGCTGCGGTTTTATGAACGTGGTCAGGCCTCTGTGTGTTCAGCCAGGAAGGGTTCCTTGCTGGGGAGTTCAATCAAAGGAGGCTTTAAATGAGGAAACCCGTAGTCCAGGAACAAGGGCAAAGATAAGGCAGCCTTTGGTAGCTCCTTCAAAGCTGCCACCATAACAATGGCTGGGCCATTAAGTGGGCACAAACGGCCTCCAAATAGGCTACCTGGGTTTCTCCTCCCAAGGCCAGGCCTGGGATAAAAAGGAGATCTAAAGGCCCTGAGAGAAGGGGAGTATGATAAGGAGGGAAGGGATGGGAAGGTAGAGAGATACCAAGGGCGTGTCAGTGAAACGCTGAGTCCAACAGCTGCCCAGAGGAACAGGGAGACACAGATACTGTCAGGCGAGAGCCGGACTCAGCTGGGCTGAGGGGCACTTAAAAAGATTAGCCTTGAATAGTAATAGAGACGTACTTAGTCTGATTTTGCTAAAACGAAAGGAAAAACTATGTAGCGCTTTAAAGACTAACAAGATGGTTTAATAGGTGATGAGCTTTCGTGGGCCAGACCCACCTCCTCAGATTATCCTTGGCACTGTTGCATTGTCCCAATTGAGAAGAGAATACACACTGGGCTGGTTTGGAGACACTGGCTCTGGGTCATGAAAACCAGAAGCTGTTCCAGGCTCTCAGAGGCAAACTCCTAGAAATGCCCAAACCAGGTTGGGTCTGTGTCATTGGTACAATTGGGAGCGAGGCATTAGCAGCCCAGCGATCCAGTCTGACACTGGTTGGATGGTGGGTCCACCCAAGGTGGGGGGCAGGAAACTAGGCCTGTCACCTAAGGGGTACACATGGGAAGGGAAAAGGGCCCAAGGCACAGTTTTCCCAATATCTTAAGACAGTTTAGAAGTAAAATTAAAAAAACCCCAAACCTATGATCATTTATACTATTTGTGCCCATCCTGACAAAGCAGCCAGGACATGCACTGAAAGGGCCTCTCTCATGCATAGACGGTGACTCTCCGGGTGAGGTCTGAGGCTCTTGGCAGATGGGGAGGAAATTTCATTGTGGATAGAAAAACATTGTTTTTCTGGTGTACTGAAAACTTTAAAAATGGCAAGCTGTCACGTTAACGCCTAAGAGCATGTCTGCACTAGGCAATTATTTTGAAATAACTGATTTCAACGTAACAACTCTCAAAATAACTATTTTGAAATAGCGTTTCTGCACTACAGGGAAGCCTCAAAATGAGTCCGAGGCAGGTTCCCTTAATGTGGATGCGTTACCTCGACTTAGTGCCCCAGGAAGCACTGGGGAGTAATTACTTTGAATGACTCTGGGGAGGAGCTATTTCAAAATAGCAGCAGTGGAGCAGCCACACAACCGCTATTTTGAAATAAGCGTTATTCCTCGTGGAACGTAGCAGTTGTTATTTCGAAATAACCAGCCCGTTAGTTCGAAATAATGGGCTTGGTAGGCTGGACGCTCTGCTTATTATTTCGAAATAACTCCCTAGCGTAGACCAGGGCGCAGGGTTTTTCACTGATCCTGCTTACAGGGTAGGGGACTTTATAGGGAAGCATGTGATCTGAGTCAGTTCTTCACATAGCCAGCCAAAAAATGGTGTCTCTCTGTTGTGGGGAGCAGTCTGTTTTGTCTCTGTCTGACTTTGGGTTCCTCTGTATTAGTCAGAATGCTAAGAAGTGGGAACTTTGCTGAGCAGCTGACCCCTTTCAGTCCCTTGGAGATACAGACGGGACCACCAACAGACTAATGTGAATTAAAAGAGCCCTTCATCTGTGGGTAGAAACTTTTTCTGCTTCCAAGGCTGATTTCAAATAGCTTTGCTGACGGGCCTGATGAAGCTGATTTCAGCTCCTGCAGGAGGCATCTTGGATGACAATCAAACTCATATGACAGTATCCTTGTCATGTGACCTCAGTAATTCACAGTCGGATCATTTGTCCTGAACTGCATAAAAGGCACATAGTCAGCTGAAAGGATGGCTATGAACTTGGAATGGTTGACATGGACAAATGTATAACTCTTTGTCTGTGTCTAGACTGGCCAGTTTTTGCAGAAAAATCAGCCGCTTTTCTGCAAAAACTGGCCAGCTGTCTACACTGGCTGCTTGAATTTCCGCAAGAACACTGACTTCCTACTGTAGGAAATCAGTGCTTCTTGCGGAAATACTTTGCCCTTCCCGTTCGGGGAAAAGTCCCTTTTGCGCAAATCATTTGCGCAAAAGGGCCAGTGTAGACAGGACGGCATTGTTTTGCGCAAAAAGCGCGTCTAGATTGGCACGGACGCTTTTCCGCAAAAAGTGCTTTTGCAGAAAAGTGTCCATGCCAATCTAGACGCTCTTTTTCCGAAAATGCTTTTAACAGAAAACTTTTCCGTTAAAAGCATTTCCAGAAAAGCATGCCAGTGTAGATGTAGCCTTTAGGTTTAGAGCCCCCTTCAAGAGGCAGGTATGGAAATAGATATTGTTTGTTTATTCAGGAGCCCTGCTGATGTTTACAAAGGTCTTTCCAGCAGGAGAGAATGGGTGGCCCTGAGATCAAAGCCATGTGCTTGGAGCCAGGATCCCTCCCCGCTCTCTCAGTGCCTGTCAGTTGCATCTTTGCTGCTGCGCTTGTTGGTAAGCTAATAACTGTTGCCAAAATTCATGCTGTAAATAAGCACCCCAGCTTTCGTAATAAGCCAAACCCAAAGTAATTCCATTTCAAAACAAGGCCAAAACAAGCCGATCTCTACAAGACTTGATGTGCCTGGATTTTTGGATCTCTACAAGACTTGAGGTGCAGGCTGGGACTTTTGGCTCTAACCCTAACCCTTAAACCCTTGCCCCTCCAAAAACAAAAAAAGCAACCAGCTACCAGCAGCTTGAAAAGTAGCCAACACGGTAAGCCGGCTGAGCCTCGCACCAAATTTCTGCTTGTTTTCCGCAGGTTTGGCAACAATCCCTCGGGGAAAGCAAATGCCTGTGAGTGGGGTCCTCATGCTCTGCTTGGGGCAAGTTGGCATGCCTATGGGCACAATTTCAGGCACAATTTTTCAGAGGGAAATAAAGAATTATTTTTCCAAGCATCTCTTTTAAAACATCAGACAATGAAAGCAGATTTCTCAGTTCTGTTACTAATGTAACCTGAGGGGTTTGGTTTTTTTTAAATCAGAAAGAACTTCAAAGATGTCATTTTTTATCGTTAGTGCTGGCTGCTTACTTCCTGCATTTTGCTGAACTTGGGCCATAAAAATAAGCTAGACTTTCAGGCTCTCACCTGCTAGATGACTGCAATAGCATTCAAGCTGCAGATACATAAAAATGTTTTAGAGAAATTTACCAAAACAAAACACAGAAATATTTCTTTTGATCTAAACCAGGGCTACTCAACTTTGGAAGCCCCGGGGGCCACAATGATACCCACAGCACATGCTGAGGGCAACAACTTAAGTGTCCTTGCATATACATGCAAATATATATGCAAATAGCTTTTTTCAGCTAAAAATTCAGCCTTAAGCCACAGCGCTGGACCCAAATGTGGCCAGTGTGAATCAGTCAGCACCTCTCAGGCTCTGCCCACAATCTAAGCAGCCAGCACTTCCCACAATGTCCCGGTGCTCCTGGCACCTCCTCTGTGGGGGCTAGAAACACCGACACCCTGTACCTGGCTGTTCCAGCCAGCCCGTCCGCTTGTATCTTTCAATGCTCATCCCACCTGGGAGATGCCTTGCTGTTGTGGGACATGTTCCCAGTGGAGGCCCTGTTCAAAGGATCACACCATGTGCGAAGCCCCACGTAAACCCAAACTGCACCACAGGCCGCAAACACACGGGCTGTGGGCTGCATGTGTCCCGCGTGTTGAGTAGCCCTGATCTAAAACACTACAAAATCTCAAAATGAGAAATACCCAGATTTTCACCCAAAATTCACCTCCAGGGGTTTCCTGCTGCAGATTTAAAAGAAATTAATCAATAACTGCTAAGCACCTTGATGTTGCCTGTGTCCTACGCCATTGGCTCTTGTGTCTTCAGCTGGTGGTAAATGATCTAGTGAAATATAACAGATGGGCACTGGGAATTATTAGAGCATACATTGCCTCCCTTTGTCTTCCCATTTTGTGCTGGGGAGCATTGGAACATCCAACAACTTGCAACCAAGCGGGTGTCACAGCTGTTTTTGAACTGTGCTCGGATCATTTTGTGAGCTTAGGTCATCTCTTTCTTCAGATGTCCATAATTATAAATTAATAAACGCCTTGTCCCAAGCTCTGCAATTAGTCTAAATGTGTATCATTTATTAGCAGTTCTCATTGTCTCTCTCACACCACAATGAGATTTAATAGCCTCTCTATGGCCTGGGGCTGATAGTTATCTGATTTAAATGAAGTGTGACAATTACTTACACTTATCCTTCCTTCCTTTTAAAAAAATGTTAATAGTGTTTGAAACTTCTAATGTGTCTAGGAGTGACCCAGTAAATGCCAGTAGGAATGGCAGTACTAGATTAAATTTGTACATAGTTGCCTTAACTCAGAAAGATCCTAAAGCACTTTACAAATGTTTCTATTACAAACCATCACCAGGAAAGTGTTTCATCCATTACGGAGATGTCCCCACTGCTGCTGCGGAGCTTCTGTAGCTATTTTAAGACTATACAACAATAATATGGCTTTGTCCCCACTGGCATGTTTTGTTGCCAAAAACCTGCCTTTTGGTGACAAAACAGTGAGAGTGTTTACGTTTGTCAGGAAAACACCCAGTTTTGGCAGTGAGAGACTTTTGTCTTTTCCCCTTTTTCTATTGTCAACAAAGAACCAGTGTGGACTCTGCCGTTCATTTTGTTGAAAGAACTGCCTTCTGCCAGTATCCCACAATGCCTGGCCTGATGGCTGTGCTCAGTGTTTAATGATCTCTGCTGTCCTGCAGGCATGCACCCCTCCCCTTTCAAAGGGCCAGGAAGTATCTGACAGCTGAGTGAGCTGCTCTGTTTGGGAAGCAGGAATACTGTTCTGCCCTGCTAGGAACACAACAGTTTTCACTTTTGGTGACTTTTGCATGCCAACAGCACGTTTGTCGCCACAGCTTCCTAGTGTAGACACAGCCTAAGTAAGAGGTTAGGACTAGCTCAGCTGAAACCTATGGCATCAAGATAAAACTGCGAAAGGAATTTTTAAGTAGACAGCAGAATGGCCTACACTGACCTGTTGTTGATTGCGCACTGCTGGTGCCACACTGACGCTTGTTTTGCACAAATGTCATTAAGTAGGCATTGGACTGCACCCAGTGGCTAGACATGAGACACATTCAGACTAACAATAAGGAAACATTCTGGAAATGTTTAGATCAAGATGGGATTTTTTTTCTAGTTCAAAGAGGAATTAATTCAGAGAAGTTCTATGCCCTGTGTTATGCAGGCGGTCACACTAAATGACATTGGACTCTTATGGCTTTACAATCTCTGAGGCTACATCTACACTACAGGCTTCTTGCACAAGAAGCTTTTTGCCGAAGAGATCTGCCGCAAAAACTTCTTGCACAAGACAGCGTCCACACTGCAAAAGCGCATCGAAAAAGTGACGGGCTTCTGTGAAAGAGAACATCTAGACTGCATGGACACTCTCTCGAAAGAAAGTGGTGATAGCTAGCCACAGAATGGCCACCAGGGCATTTGTGCTTTTTCCTCTTTCCTGTTTTTGCGCAAAAAAAACCCCAACCTCTTGCCCGTCCATACACATCTTTTTGTGCACAAACTCTTGTGCAAAAAGGAGTTATTCCTCATAGAAGGAGGAATACAGACACTGGAAAAACCCCGCTGTTCTTTTGTTTTATTTATGCAAAAACGCGCTTGAGGTATGGACGCTCCATGAGTTTTTGCACAAAAGCGGCCATTTTTGCGCAAAAACTCTGTCGTTTAAACCTAGCCTGAATGGCAGAAGAAGATTTCATCCGCTGCTATGCAGAGAAACTGACTAGACAGTGTTCTTGTACTGGGTACATACAAACAATTTGCAACCAGTCTAAGGTATATTTCACAACACAGCTGGAGGCATGTACCTAAAATAGAAGCACACACACCTTGTATGTCATTGCTTAATTAGTTCATAAGCATGGAATGTGTTTTTCTGTTGTGCCCCAGAATATATGTGCAGCATCCTTTGTACCTCATACAAGAGATATGCCTCTTTCCTTATGTAATCACTATGATCCTCATCCTTTAAGAGCTGGATCTGTGAGTCAGCACCACAGTTGTGTCACTACATAGCTGCTACTGTGCATGCCAGCATTCCCCTACACACACATGTGTTACTGCAGTTTACTACATGCTGCACCTTAATGATGTTACGCCATTAAAAATGCCTCTGAAAAGTCACCAGAAACTTCATGCTGGGCTATAAAACTGGGCTCCTTTGAAAATCTCAGCCTACAGGTATTGGAGTCAATGGGTTTATTCAGAAAGTGTATAGTTAAGCATGAGTTTAATGAAACGGGGAACCTTTTTTAGGTCGGGGGGAAGGGACCGCTGACAGAAAAATCAGTTGGGGGCTGCACACACATGAGAAGTGGAAAACAAAACAGTCACTGATGTGGCCCAGGACTGAGAAGGAGAAAGACACTCTACACATTCCCCTAGCACACAGAGCTGGGAGGGATCCAGGCTAGTGCTCCAGCCCCATGGTGGCGTGGCAGGGGGGCTGGAGCACCAGCGCGGGCTCCCCAATGCTGGGGGGGAATCCTGATCCTCGGGGCCAGATCCAGGTAAGCCTGGAGGTGTTGGAAGCTTGAGCAGAGCATTGGTAGGAGACAGCCACAACCCCAGGCAGCACAGGAGCAAGGGTGGCATGGAATATACAACTGTATGGACACATCTGCAAAATGTGCAAAGTCCATTTTCCCTCCTAAAGCTTCTCCCACTCCCCCATCCAGCACACACCCTGCACTCCCCATTTGAGAAGCTTTGTCCTAAATATAAACGAGATTATCAAAACTAAAAGAGCCACTATGGGGCATCACAATACAGAGATCTTGTGAATTATCCCTTCACAGCCATGAAGAAGCTCCATGCAAAAGGGCTCATCCCATCAGCTAGACTTCTGGAAGAGGGAAATAAAAATATATGTATTTGTTATGAAAAAAGAAATATATTATTTATTATTGTATTTTTCTTCTCTCTTTTTTGCTGTTTGAACTCCCACAGGACTGAAATAAACAATAAAAAAACCAAACCCAGAAGTAAGGATCCCCAGAATCAACCAGGGTTAACCGTAAAAGACAACACTGCTGACAGATTGCTACACCTCTGTCACCTTTTGGAACCAAAGACCATAACTCATGTAGCTATATGTGTTTACCTGCTCTCACCTGGAAATAACTCTCCTATTCCTTTTGCCTCGCTAATGAACCCTTGGCTACACACATTGTCTTGGGTGTGAGATCTGAGGTACTGATTGATTTGGGGTAAGTGACTTGGACTGGGAGCAATCTGAATATTTTGTGATCTTTGATGCACAGCAGCCATCACGAAGTCCCGCTTGCCTGGGTGGTACGACAGACCGGAGCACCCCAGGGGACTGTCTGTGACTCCATGATTAGACTGATCTATTGCTTCAGGAGTTCACATTTGTTATTGGGGTGGTGAAAGCTAATTACAGAACTTACATCCAGGTGGGGGTGTCTGCCCCGCTTTTTGACAGTCTGCTCGGAGGCTGACGCTTACAGTTGTGAATCACTCCAGACAGCATGAGACTGGCACCTCCCATTGGCTAAGCCAGGTGACCCCACACCTAGCAGCCAAGTTTTTGTGTATCACATTCTGCGGTGCCCATCCCTTCCCATTCATTGAATGAGGAGCCCAGCCCTGTTTTGTGGACATCAGTGCTGTTAGACACAGGGAAGCTCAACATCTCAATGCCTAAGTCCTCTTGGGGATCCCACCTTCAAGAAACTGGGGCTCATCCGGCCTATCCTGAGGTGTCTGTAATTTATCATGTGTTGCAGGTGATTATTCCATCAGTGACAATTCTCCTTCCAGCATTTAAATGGCTACATGCTGTCAATGTGTGCCTTGCCGCCTGCTCAGCAATTTTAGAGCAATAAGTCTAAGAAAATCCAAAATAATCAAGTTGGGGGAATCTGCAGCAAACTCTCTTTGCTAAATCCCCTTTGGTTTTGCTGAAGAAACTCATGAGCAGGTGGGTCATGCCAAATAAACAGCTGCCCCAGTGAGAAACTGGCATACGGGTGTGAAAATCATCACGTTCGCGCTTAGTGTTTGCAACTTCAAAGTGCATAGCTCCTTTTTCTCAGCAACCGTTCACTTTTTCTTTTCACCGCCATATCTTTTAACTCAAACTGCTATCTACACTACAGTCAGACGGTTGTGGAAAGCAAACCTAAGTGTGTGCTGCTCTGTATTAAAAATGAATCCTGCAGGTAGGGATTGTGAGGCTCATGAAAGAAATCAGACCCATACAATGAATATTAGACCCAAACAGGGGACCAAGTAGAGGGCTCTGATGCTGGAGCTGAAGTCTAGACTTATACGTGGGATTTTTGCAGAAGTGCCTAACTCCCATTGCTTTCAGTAGGATTTAGGCACCTAATCTGTGTAGGCACTTTGAAAATCCCACTATTAGGACTTGATCCAATTCCCACTGAGGAACATTCCATTCACTTTAAGGAGAGTTTGACTGGGCTCCAGAACCAGTGAGCAGTGGTTAAAAATCATTTCCAGCTGTCTGCCTTTCTTCCATTTAGCTCGTCAACACAAGCAGCAAGGTTCCTGGTTTCCTGGTTCAGCGGAGCCACCTTCTGGATGTTTCTCTCCACTTCTGCTCATCACCCCAGGCTAACAATGACTTTTGCTTAGTAGCTGCTACCTTTACCCAGATGAGGAGGGAAAGGGTCTGTCTGGATTCTCCATGCTTGGTTTTAACTGCTTGGTGTCATTTATGTCACTGACAGCTCCGTGGGATTCACTGCTACATTTTTGGAAATCCCGTGTTGTACCTTGGTGGTTAAGTTTTGCAAAGCTAAAACAGTTGCACTTCCAAAGTGTGTGTGTGTGTGTGTGTGTGTGTGTGTGTGTGTGTGTGTGTGTGTAAAACATGGCATAATCTAAAGTGTGTGTAATGTTTGGCATCTTAGGAAGCCCTGCACAACTCATAAAATATTGGTCTTATTGACCTGTTAAATTCTAGCTAGCCCTTGGGGTTGCTGAAGAAAGCGTCAGTGATCCAGCCGGCTCAGTGGTTCTCAGACCATACCCCCACTTTTGAAGGTAGATCCATCCTCTCATGAATGCTTTATCTCCTATTCCTGATGCCAGACTATCCCTGCAGCAACTTCCAAGGCTTGGCTACACAAAGTCATCTGAGGACAGCACCAAGGAAACAGGCTCTTCCTTTAATGAGACAGGCTGCACTCTCTGGCTACGTTCCTCTCCTTCCACTCTGTGTCAGATTTGTTTATTGCCAAAGGGATTTCCATTTTTTTAGGACTGTATCTCCTTTGCTGCCGGCAGGCCCCACTGCTCCAATCTCTCCATCGTGCCCCTTGCTTGTTTGCTCCTGTAATCCTGATGTTTGTGCCTCTTCTAATTTTGGTGATATCATCAGTTTGATCATTCATGGTTGAATTTTAACCAAAGAAATAACTAGTAAAGACAGGCCAATATTAAGCATCTGTGCAGGGTACTACAGAGGGGCTCTATATTTACTTTAGATGGCCTCAGAGCTAAATCTCTCTCGGGAATTCTTCAGTGTTAGGGTTTGTCTACACAGGAATTTGACCAGAATTGCCTATTGTGACATACATGATTTTGCAATAGCTATTGTGGAATACCTCGCTGAGTGGATACCCTATTCCACAATAAAAGTTACTTTATTCCAGAGAAATTAGCGCACTTTAATAGAAGGGTGCACAGGGGGAGCTATTCTGGAATAGTGATTGTAGAATAGTGTCTTCTGCATTCACTGTTCTGGTAAATTTCTCTGTGTATTTAAGCTCTTAGATTGTGTGCTACTCTCAAAGGCAGTGGTCCCCTTTGAGAACTGTTGATCTAACTCAGCTTTCCTGACCTATCTTCACACCCATGGTAGGGATGTGAATGGTTAACCAGTTAATTCAGTGGTCACCAACCAGTCGATTGGGATCTACCAGTAGATCTTGGAGCCTCTGACAGGTAATCCTGACTGGTTTGGCTGGGAAGCTAGCAAGTGCTGGCACTTCAGTTGCCCTTCCCCCCACTGTCATGCTGCTCCTGCCCTCTGCCTTGGAGCTGCCCTTTGGGTGCCTCTTGCTTGCTGTGCAGGGTGTGGGACGGAGAAGAGGAGGGTTTTGATGTCAGGGTGTCCCTCCTCCCACCCCCCGTACCCTGTCTCCACACAGAGAGAGGGGGATGGAGGGAGTTTGACAATGCAAATCTGTCACTTTCATACTGTGTGTGTGTGTGTGTGTGTGTGATTCGCACAAACACACACTGTTCTTCCCTCTCATCTCCTGACCCAATAGGTACATGGGGCATTGTTACTACTTTTACTGCTTGCAAAGTGGGTTAGTTTTAGTTTTTGACTGATCAGTGCATTTCATAACTTTCATTTCTCTAACTTTCATTTCTCTCTTATGCTTAAATTAAATTATTTGAGTAGTGAGTTCTAAAATGCCTAACCTGTCATCTGGATTAGTTATCTCTGTGGCAATTATGCTCCTGGAAGTGGCTGGCATGTGGCATGTCCCTGAGAAAATCAGAGCAAAGGGGGGGAGGAGGAGGGAAAGGAGGCATATGCTGTCCTTGCCCCTGCAAACAATAATGGAGAACTAAGTCCAGTAGAAGCTGCAGAGGAGAGGGGCAGCAGAGGCAGCACATAGAGCCACTGCTGTACATGCCAGCCAGCTGCTTCCAGGCAGGGCCAGGGCATGAGTAAGCCTGCCTTGACTCTGCTCTACTCTTCCATTCCTGGGGCAGCTTAGGGTGGGACTTGAGCCCATGTCCTGGCCTCCTCCAGGCCACTCCACCTCCCTGCCTTCTAAGGGTCCCTTATCCTGCTTTCCTAATGTGGGAGCTAACTCCATGCTTTGGGGAGCCTATGTCTATTCCAGGACCTCAACCCACCCCACCCATCCCTAATGCGAATGCAGGAGTCAGCCCCATCTGTGGGGCAACTAATGTTGGCTGCCAGGGCCCTGCCTGAGTGGGTGCTGGGGGGTATTTGAGTCCAGAGGCTGATGCCTTATCCCTGAGTTCACTAGAGACCCCACTCCCTCTCCCTACCTTCAGCAGGTCCCTTACGCTGCTTTCCAGAAATGGGAGCCAGCTCCTCCCTATATTCCTTCATCCACTCAAGAATTCAACCCACCCCTCTACTTTCAGCGGGACCCTTATGCTGTGTTAGCTGTCTGGTCACTCCCGGGGGGGAGGAAGGGAAGGGGCAAGGGACTTGAACCCACCACTCAAGCTAATGCCGTAGCCCCTAACCCACTCCACCTCCCTCCCTTCAGGGTGCCCCTTATTCTGCCTTCCTAATGCAGGAGTCAGCTCCATCCCTAGGGCAACTAATGCTGGCTGCCCTTAATGGATGATGCTTACTGGTTACGGTTACCAGCAGCCCAGCTGGGCTGGAGCAGTTGTTTAAAAGGGATTTCACATGTCTAATTCATGTGATATCAAACTATATTCAGCTGTTGTGTTAGCAGGTGCCATTTTATGGAAATCAAAGGATTTGAGCCAATTTACATCAGGACTGAATTTGGCCCCCTAGACTATAAAATGGAAACTAAGAAAGAAAAAAAATATTTAGCTATGAGACTTCTATAAATTTAATTACTGTGTTATCTGGGTGCCCACAGATATAAATGACTTTAGAGGAGTATCAGGGTATGTCTATATTACATTCCTCCTTCGAGAGAGGAATGCAAATGGAGACTAGTGAAA
Source organism: Apalone spinifera (assembly GCA_030068395.1). Taxonomy (NCBI): domain Eukaryota; kingdom Metazoa; phylum Chordata; order Testudines; family Trionychidae; genus Apalone; species Apalone spinifera. The sequence continues at coordinate 6,433,674 of JANRFK010002918.1, read as the reverse complement.
TTGCAAATGACGCACGGATTTGAATTTCCCGCGCTTCATTTGCATAATCGCGGACGGTTGCTTTTCCAAAATAGCATATTTCGAGAAAACAAACGCGGCCCATGCGGGGTTATTTTGAGAAAAAACTCTTCCTTTGAAATAACCCTTAAACCTCATTTTTACTCTATTTCGGAAAAACGGCTGTCTGCGATTATGCAAATGAAGCGTGGGAAATTCAAATCCGCGCTTCATTTGCAATTTCGCTTGTCTACATTTGCATTCCTCTCTCAAAGGAGGAATGCAATGTAGATATACCCTCATTGTCCCCATCTTACAGATAGGGAAACCAAGGCAGAGAGCAAGATAAAGTTATTTACACAGGGTCACCTGGTAGCTGCCTAACTAGTGTTCTGATTGTCCTGGTGTTCCTTAGTACCACACACACTAAGCTAATTATCAAGGAAAATGGAACGCTGTAGGAAATGTTGGCAAAAATTTCCCTGTGCAAAATCTGGTTAATTTAATTAGCTTGCAAAATCTTCGGAGAAGGGACTTTTATAGTGTGTGTGCACAGCACCTAGCACAATGAAATCCTCTATACTACCATCGTACTAGGAATTAATCAGCATATCTTTGTGGAGCATTTGCTATTGTTCTCATCTCTTCATATTTAGATGGATATTATTATCCATATACAGTAAAAGCTCTGTTATCTGGCACTTAATTAACCAGGAAGTTCAATTAGCTGACATTTCTGTTATCTCCTAATACAAATCTTCAATCTAATAAGTGGGACTAGTATACTTCTCTGAACATTATGCAATTGCACATTCTGCACTTTACCTTTGTGCAAAAGAGGTAGAAGACAAGTAAGAAATTTGATATCAGGGATTTAGACAAAAAAGCAGCATCCAGGGTGTGTCATTGGGCAGATTCAGCCCAATCTCCTACAACTTCTACATCTACAGTGATAATTGATGTTGCTAATTATGACCCTGAGGCACTGCAAGATCCTGAAGTGCCTTCTGAATCAAAGATTAAGTTATATTCAGTCTAATGAATTTTTAGTGATCTGAGTGTACACCATGCACTGCCTATAGGTACTGTCATAAGATAACCAACTGGATAGAAAACTTTGCCTGTATACACCTAAGTGCTTCAAAAAACAAAGTACTCTGCAGTGCAGTACTTTATACTTTTACTAGAAGATTTACCCACTATCATTTGGGTCCTTCAGGGCAGGGGGCTGGGGCCACGGGGAGGGGTGTGCAGGAGTCAGGGCAGGGGGTTGTTGTGGAGGGGTGCAAGACTCAGAACTGGGGGCAAGGAGGGCCTCAGGGTTGAAAGGAGAGAAGGCGGGGCTCAGGGCAGGAGGTTCAGAGTGGGGATGGGGGGGCAGGAGCCAGCAGGGGCAGTGCTTCCTGGGCGGCAACTCCCCAGGGGTACATTACACAGCGGGGCTATTTCGGGATACCAGAAATATCCCGAAATAGCTACCCTGCATCTTTTGAATACGCCCGCTATTTCAGCATCCCTGGATCCTTGTTCCATGAGGGTTAAGGGATATCTCAAAATAGCACATTATTTCAAAATTTGGCGCTGTGTAGGTGCGCCAAATTTCAAAATACACTATTTCGAAATTCAATCGAAATAAGATACGCAATTTGTGTAGCACAAATTGTGTATCTTATTTTGAGTTTAGGGTGCTGTGGAGACGCACACCAGGGCTGGCCACAGCAGGGGCTGCACTGCCTGTGTGGTGTGCAGGAAGCTTTCCTTCACCCCACCTGCCCCAATGGGGTTACTACTGTCCCAGTCTCCATTTCTCACTCCTTGCCGCCCTCCTGTGGTCATTAAGCAGAATAACTGTCCCTGCTAGCAGCCCCCTCCCTTTCTGTGTTATGAAAAACAGTCGCATTCCTGGCACATCCCATTGTTCTGGCACAACCAAAACACTGTAAGGGATTAAGTTATGGTAAGAAGAAGCTGCATACCAAATTTAGTGGTCCTCACTTTTACTGTTCAGGAGGAGTTCTTGAACAGATAGATGGACAGACAGACTCTCTCGAACATATCGTTGATTCATTTTATTGTATTTTAATTATCTGAAAATTATTCTTGCATTAGTAATGTATCTCTCTCAGTTATCCAGAATATTCCATTAACCAGCATCCTCATTCACCCAACAGGCAAGATAACAGAGCTTTTTCTGTGTATGTCCCCCACTGATGCACTAGCCAAGTGCCTTTTAAAGAGCAGTCAGTGACCAATATTTTAGCTTATCCCAAAGAATGACTTTTGCTGGGACTGGTTTTCTAAACCATACACAAACCCTTGCACAGTCTAACACTTCCAGCCTGAGAACACTAAACGAGCGCAGCTATTTTAAAAGTTATTGAATAACTACTGTCAATAAATGTAGCAGATTATCTGCAGTACATAACATCTCCAAGAGCATGTACTGCATTAACCTCTGAGAGGAACAGACTGCTTAGCTATGTGGATCTTCCCCAGACCTCTATGACTTTACATCCCTGAAAACATGGCCACTGACCGGGGAGTGGGAGGAGGCAAAGAGGGAAATAGCCCCTGGGGCCCAACTATTCAAAGGGACCCAGAGCTCCCGGCTGCTGCCGCTGCTACCGTGACAGTGGCAGTGGCTGGAGCCCTAGACCCTTTAAATTGCTGCTGGAGCACCGTGCTCCAGGCAGCTCTGGGGCAGGAGTGGCGGTGCACTCCCAGAGCTGCTCTGGGCTAGCTGCTCCCAGCCCTGCCCCCTTCCACCTGAAACCCCACCCCTTCCAGGAGTGCAGCCCCAACCCCCCTCCCCTCACTTTGCTCAGGAGACCACAAAGGCTGTTAGTACCTCTGCTTGCATAGTAATCCCTGGGCACCTAACTCCCAATGGACCGTACAACTTTACCTCCTTACTTACTGTTGCCCTTAGGTGCTGGTGTTAAAGAGCTCAAATTGTGATCATATTCCCACAGCAGCCCAAATATCATCAGAGAGCTTGTGTGACTTACCGATAATATGGTGACCGAAAAAGGGGCTTTGAAATATTCCTTTGAATTCTGAATGCCTCTAGTCAGCTAAATGGTATTCTGTTCAAAAGAACACAGGTCACTCTAAAAGGACACCCTCTATTATACTGTATTCAAAGGTCTATTGTAGCTCTTAAAAAGATTCTAGAAAACATGACAGGAAACAAAAAAGAGACTGAGAGGCACAGAAGATGCTCCATTAGATGAAAAGGAAGTTGGCTGATATCCTAGATCAGTGTTTTCTCCTGCTTCTCCATGGATGTTTCTTTTTTTCCCAGAAGGTTCATGGCAGAAGGTTGGACAGCTGGAATGAGAGTCAGGGGGTCTCAAGAAACACAGGTTCAATTCCCTGCTCTGCCACTAACTTGCTGTCTGACCCTGGGCATGTCACAGTCTCCCCTTTCCACTTGGACTTACTCATAGTTAAGATCTTCAGAGCTTAGGCTTTTAAAAATCCTGCAACTGTGATCTCTCTCAGACTGAAGGGGGAAACCTTGTAGCTAGAATATGGTTGTAATTTGCATTAGACTCCAGGCAAAACAAAAGGGTGTGGCCATTTATTTCACAAAGGTTGTGCAACAGCAAACAAATGACATGCTCTCTTCTGTTTTTATGACTCCATTTAATTACCTGCTTCCCAGATTTCCTGCCCAGAAGCAACTCCTTTAGCTTAGCTTGTTCTCTCTGCCTGCAAGCCAATGTCCTTGGTGTCACAACACTCAGTCTGGCATGAGCAAGGTCAAATTGTTTGCCTAGCTCCTCTAATTCTGCTAAGAGCAGCAAGTTACTCATTGACTTACCCCCAGAGAAAGCTGTCCTGAATCTTCAGGCAAGATGGTTGCTGCAGGGTAAGTCACATTTGTCTGCATTCCTGCAGCTGCTAAGCATACAGATAAGGCTTGAGAGCGGTGTAAGGTAGAAAAAGCATTCATATTGATGATAGTGAATGATTTTCCTACACTGGAGGTAACTTTACCGTGACCCTCCCCCATTCCTCTACTGAGAAGCTCTGAGGCCAGGTCTACATTGTGGGGGGCAAGGTTGGCTTAAGGTATGTTTTGCCCCAATCCATGATTTACAATCCAGACTATGCTGCACCCCAGAAATAGCCAGCAGCACGTTCCTGGCCAATTGATGTGCAGTTAGTGCTCAGAGCAGGGGCAGTGCACAGAGCCCTGTGCACTCTCCCTCTCTCACCTAGGACCCAGGTCTGCTGTTGGCCACTTCCAGGGCACAGTGCAGTCTGCAGTACCAGGGCTGGCAGGTAGCTGCCTTGACACTCCCACTGATCACCCTGCAGCAATGAGACCCAGTGCCTGACATTCCATGAAACAATATTGTGTCATGATCCTAAGCTTGAAAGCCACTGATATAGGAGACTGTAACGAGGAGGTATGGCCTAATAGTGATTCAGTCTCTGTCAAAACTAAAAACGAATCCAGAAGGGTCAGGAAGAAAATTTTTTGTCCTGAATAATTTATACAGACTCAGTCAGCGGTTTAGTGGCAGCATAAACCAATGTAAATGCCCTCTAGAAAAAATATCAAAAACTTGTTAGGGTCAATGGGCAGTTTCAATTAAAAGAAGCCAGATGTTGACACAGATCCTTGCATGCAGCATGTCTGAGTTTACCCATGTTTCTCTTTATATTATCCCTCATGTAATTTCTTCAGTCACTCATTACATGTATTACCCCTAATCTATCCCTGCGTTGGACCCCTTCCCCAATTATTTCTCTCACTCCCAAATTATTCCATACCTCATACTACCCCTAACTGCCCCAAATTAACCATGCACTATCCTAAAGGATCCACTTAGTACGCTTATTTGTCTCCTGCCTCCAAATTCCTCCAGCACACACAACCTTCCAAATTACCCCACATCTCATCCCCAGACTGCCCCATGTCCTGCTCCCCAAACTGCCCCTAC
>JANRFK010002918.1:6404450-6426582 GCA_030068395.1 Apalone spinifera | reverse complement strand
CGCTCCAGGTACTGGCCCCACACCCGCTCCCGCCACTCCGCATCTGCACGGATCCTCTCTGTCAGAGCGCGCTCCATGCGCTCAATCACGCAGATGTGGCGGTGGAGCAGGTGGTGGTGGTCCCGGGGGCTCTGCGACAGGCTCTGAATCCTTTGCGCCAGTGGGATGGGGCTGGAAGGTTCCTCGGCGCAGGGGGCCCCACTGCAGGAGAAGCAGAGGAGAGCACCATGGTCAGTGAGCTCTGCCCCAAATGGTGTTCCAGAGCCCCGGGCCCTCCTCCCAGCACGTCACGATGCCCGGGGACAGGTGTGGCTGGTGAGAGGGAATTCCCCTGGGGCAGCAGGAGGGGGGGGTCCCAAGGTGGCCCAGGAGCCCCGGGGGGGGCCGCATGTGCTTGGGGGGGGGGGGCCTGTTGTGCCTTCCCCAGGGGAAGCTACAGTGTCCCAGAGGTGGCCATGGATGTGTGCTGTGTGCAGCACCCTTTAGGCTGTGTGGGGTTAGGCCTGCAACCTTGGGGCTGGCCTACTCCTGGCGAAACCTCCCTCCACCCCACTCCTGGTTTGGTCGAGCGGAATCCCTGGGGTCCCAGGCGTGTGCTGGGGCTAGCTGCCGCTTCTCTGTGCCACTTGGTCTGGCTGCACATAGGGTTCCCGGATGGTTTCAACAAAAATACCGGACACACTTGACATTACACGACAGTCTACATTACATCTTAGTTAAAAAATACCAGACATGTATATTTTCTCATTTTTATCCTCTCAATTTGTTTCCCGAACAGAAAGTTCAAAGACTGGACTGTCCGGTTCTGGACTGGGCCCTAGCTGCACGAGGTTGCATGTGCTGCATGCCTCTGTGCAGCATGTGGCCAGGCTGTGCCATGTGCCGGTACCTCTCCCCCAACCTGTGGTCCCCCCCCTCCCCCCTCTCCAGCACACTTGCGAATGGTAGCCACTGCACTCACCAGACAATTCGTCGCCGGCTTTGGAGGATGCTCGGGACACATCCTGACTGCTGCTGGGCCGGGATGGTGAGGTCTGGCTGCTGTCCTCTGCCTCCTCGTCCGAGGACCGGATTCCCTCCCCTCCGGTGGCCTGGGTCGGACCACTGGGGTGGCCACCGCCGTGGCCACCTGGGCCAGCAGGGGAGTGGTCCCTTTGTCCCCCAAGATCTGGTGCAGACGGTGATATTGGGGACAGGCAGTGGCTACGCTGCCCCCACGCTCGCTGGCCTGCACATAGGTGAGGCGCAGGTCCTTCACCTTGGCCCGGACCTGTTCCAGGGTCCTGGCCGGGTGTCCCTTTTGCTGCCTAGCGCCTGGGACATCTGGGCAAAAATAAGCGCATTTCTCCTCCAGGACTTGGGGTCCCGGAGGGCCGCCTCCTTTCCCCAGAGATCCAGGAGAGCAGTCACCTTGGTGGTACTCCAGCATGGAGCCCGCCGCTTGGTGCCCCTTCGGGCCTGCTGGGTGCTCTGGGGTGGCTCCTCCATGGGGTCTGAGGGACCTGGCTGAGGCTGGGCAGCTGCCATTCCTCCCTCTGGCTGCTACCTGGGCTGCACGTGGCAAATGACTGTGCTCTGTGCCTGTGCCTTTAAGGGCGGGGGGGGGCAATTAGGGGGAACCAACGAGTGGTGATTGCCTGTACGGAGTGTCGGAGAGGCCACCTGTGTTTTTCACTGGAGGCCAATTCTTGCGCATGTACGCGCTTGCCGAACGTCCACACTGCCCTCTTGCGCAAGAATGCCTGCGCAAGAGAGCTTAAGCCTGATAGAAAACAGCGTAGCTCTTGCGCAAGGAGCTGTCTCTTATCACACCGTACTGTACATTTACTTGCGCAAGAGCAGATGGGCAGTGTAGATGCTCTGTGGATTCTTGCGCAAGAACGGCCATTCTTGTGCAAGAAGCCGCGAGTGTAGACATAGCCTCAGAGTTTTCCACTCTAACGCATCGGATGAAGTGGGTTTTACCCACAAAATCTCATGATTCTATATACCAAGGACGACTTGTTATTTTTATATTCAAATTTGTTTAAGTTGTCCACATTTAGTCTGAAATGTGTCCATCTAACACAGCTGTGGACTTATTAGAAAAGCCATGTTAAGATACAAGCTATCATGGTGAACAAATATGATTGAAAGAATGCACATTCCTCTTGCCCCTCTTGGACAAACCTGGTTTGTTTGCTGTGAGCTGTGGAGGAGAGGAATCTCTCTTGAGAGGGTGGAGGAAGGGAGGGTAACATTACCACTAATGTAGATCAGTGTGGAGGGGCTTACACAGATGGGTAAAATGTGATTGCATCTTTGTTTCTGTGCTGCCGGATCAGTAATCTGTGATTACACAGCCTTCCACTTCATTCAGTCTCTAGTTAATTTGATCTTCAGTTTAATTTGATAATCTGAACCAAATCTTTTGTATTGAAACAAACCACTTTTATTTTTATCAGATTTGATTACTTTAGACACATTTAGGCATTATATGAATTAGAAATTAGAAAATATTGAAGTTGCTTCAGACATTTGTGTCTGATTTTTCAGTCACTATACAAACTGTCATTCAGTAAGCAAAAAACCTCTTAAGGAAGACTTATGTTGTGATGAAAGTTCAGATATTGCTCTCCATTGTTATTGACCTAAGTGCTGATGCTGTTGCCCACCCTGACATGGATGATGTATTCAACTGCATCCAACCACTTATTTCAAGCAAAACAATAGATAGAATCTGGATCGCAATGGGAGGAAGACCCCATGAATCAGTTAGGAAGCTGAATATGACTGATGGAGATCAAGGGCCTCATCCTGTCAGATGCTGAGTGCTTCTATTAAAACCTGGAAAAGGTGCTTAGAGATGCTCAGAATTTTATAGGATCAGGGCCCTAATTTCTCTTTGTGGTGAGAGAGGTTCAGTATCTCCCTTTTGGGATGGCTTTGAGAATGTTCTTTTTTGTGCTTGGGAAATAGAAGGCTGTCGGGCTGCAGCAGCTAAGTGCTTGGCTTTGTGTAGCCAAAGTGTTTTCAGATGTCTATTCTTATCAGTTAATTAGTAGTTCTTGCTGATTTGTCAGTGCGCTGTGAGGAGAACTATTTCCATTTATTTTCTGCATGCTGGGGGATCACGTTTGTCAATTTGTGAATGGGCAGAGCGGCAGTCACACTTCTGTGACTGTTTCTAGTATGTAGGCATTTATTAACTCTTTCCAGAGAGGACTCAAAATCAGCAGTTCACAAACTTATTGTCCAAATCCTTTGTGCTTTCCTCTCAAGAGACTACTCAGGCTTCAGCACTGTTAAAAAAAATGTAGGTGTACAAGTACTTGGGATTTCCATAATGCCTTCAATCTGATGATCTCAAGTGTTTTAAAACTTGCATAAATTACTCCATGCCTATGGAGCATGTAAATATTCCTATGAGAAGCTGAAGCACATAGGTTAGAAGTGATTAGCTCAGGGCTGGCAAGATGTGGCTGGAAGAAGGGGGGCTGGATCTGGTCTGCCAAACACGTTGATCTGGCCCAGGGTCTGCATGTGGCTGCTTTCCATTTATATCTTGTGGCCCATGCCACTGAATTTCCAGACAGTGGCTCAGACATCAGGTTCCTATTTAAATGGTCCATGGTTACAGTGCTACCTGGCAGGGGCTGGAGCTGCGAAGATTTTAAATAGCTGCAGTGAACAACACGGTGATGGTGGGGCTAGAAGACACAAGTCCTTTAGTGTGTTTTTAATTCAAAGCCTCCAGCCCCAGACAACTGTGGGGGGAGGCTAGTCTGCAGGTCCCGCCCCTTCCAGGGGTGGAGCTGGCCCGTGACAACTTTCATTAAGTGGCCTCCCTGAAAAATTATTGCCCATCCTGCACTAGCTGATGGTCACATGGCAAGCTGATGGGAAACTAGGAAGGAGAGAACCCAGATCATCTGACCCCTTGTCCTGTGCATTAATCCACTGTGGTATCTTGTCTGATCTCTTGGTTCTTGGAGAGTGAATGGGGGATGGACTAGATGATCTCTTGAGGTTTCTTTCTGCCCTATGCTTCTGATACGTGTTCTAGAGTTTTTAAATCAAAAGATGCTGTTCTGCACATAGATTTTCTGCTGACTTCAATTTGACCTGATTGGGGCTAGGATATCAAGATGGTAGGCATCTTTTGTACCCAGTGAAATCTTTGTTGACATGATAATGCTTATTTGAATGTTTACGGATGACTTCAAAGTCCGTTCCAAACCACATGAGAGAAACTAATTGTGTCCTGATATTACCAGTGTAAGGAACATGTTTCATCTCAACTGACAGGTATATTTATGTGAAATAATAATGGAAAACAGTGGCAAAAGTGTGAAGGGGGTGAACAAGTCCTTTCTTGCAAACAGGAACCCTCTTTTTGAAAGCAGGTTGGCTTTCTACAGCAATGTGGAGGAGAGAGGATTGGGTAAATAGTTTGCTAGCTTCGTTCTTTTGTATTTGTGCCTTTGTGCCTTATCAAACACATTTAAGAACTAAGGGTGGCAGGGTGTAGATGACTGCGTGATCAACAGATAAGCCTGGGCTTATCTGTTAATCCTGTCAACTACATGCATTTCCTCTTCCTCCCCTCCTCTCCCCCTGCCTCTGTATCAGAAGTAGCAAGGTGGGGGGAGGTAGCTGATGCTATGGGGAGTCAGCTTTTAAGCCAGCTCCCCATGAGCACCAGATTTATGGAGCCACCTGCTCTCCATCCCCAATGCTATTGCCTCTGATAGAGAAGGAGCAGTATGGAGGGTGAAGGGGGGCAGGCGGGAGTCTGGTACACATGGGAAACTCACTTTCAAGCCAGCTTCTCCCACATATTGGCTCCCGTGAGCCGCTCCCCCCTTCCCCCAACCGCTGCTGCCTCTCTCTCAGAGTGGGGGGAGGCAGGAGCCAATACACTCAGGGAACTGGCTTTTAAGCTGGGGGGGGGGGACGATGTCTGAGCTGTGGAGCAGCCTCTGTCCATGGAAAGCTTGGGCTCCCCATGGACAGAGGCTGCTGTTGCCCCATGCTGCCGCCTCTGTATCAGAGATAGCAGCGTGAGGTGCCAGGCAGAGCCAGTCTGCATGGGGAGCTGGTTTTTAAACCGTCTCTTCTCGCAGACTGGCTCCCTCCTGCCACCCCATGCTGCTGCCTCTGACACAGAGGAAACAGTGCGTGATGGCAAAGGGCTCCCCAGGAGTGGGGCCAAGAGCACAGTGACTGCTGACCCCTCCTATGGGGACTATCAAATAGTTGTGTAACTGCTGAAATTTGATGTGGTTACATGACTGTTCAATTACATGCTCTCTAACATCCCTATTAAGAACTGTTTACCTAACAGCTTAATTGATTTTCAGTTAGACAAAGTCCTTGTCTACACTTGGGAATGCTGCAGAATGCAGCTGCGCTGCCGTAGAGCTTAGTGAAGACACTACCTATGCTGACAGGATAGCTTTTGCCATCAGAACAGGTACACCACCTCCTGAGGAGGTTGTAGTTACCTTGACAGGAGACACCTTCCCATTCACTGTGTTGTCTGTGCTGGGGGTTAGGTCAGTTCAACTATGCTGCTTTTTCCATACCCTTGAGCACTGTAGTTATGCCAACATAAATTGGTAGTGTAGACCTAGCCTTAGGCTCTTAAATGCCTAAGCACTGTAGTCACTTTTGAAATAGGACCCAGGCTCCTAATCCATTTAGGCTTATTTGCAAATTTTAACTCTAGCATCCGATTCTTCTCTTTCTTTTACTGATAGAAATCAAAAGTAACTCCATTAAAGTCAGGTCAGGTCTGCATTAGAACGCTTTGCTAGTACAGGATAGCATTATGTTAGTGATAAATTAAAACAATAATATATCAGTAAAAGCTGTAGTGTGGACTTAGTTATACTGACATCAAAGTGCTTTTGCTGGTATAGCTTATTTCAAACCAGTATAAGCTATACTGACAAAGGTGCAGAATTTGGTGTTTGTCATCTGAAGCTCATGATACTATATATATATTTTTATTAGCCTCTAAGGTGCTACAGGACCACTCATTTTTCAAGCTTTTTTTAAGTTACAGACTAACACAGCTACCCTCTGTGACAAAGGCACTTGTGATAGGCAAGTACATCTTGCGCAAGGGTTCTTGTGCACAAGAAAACGCAAGAAAACGTCCACACTGCCATGTGCGAGCTGTGCTTTTGCACAAGAGCGCCCATAGCAGTGTGGATGTTCTCTTTTGCAAGAAAGCTCTGGTGGCCATTTTAGCCATAGGGCTTTCTTGCGCAAGAAATCCCTGCTGAGTGTCCACACTGCCTGCTTGCGCAAGAGCTCCTGCGCAAGAGGGCTTACACCTGTTAAAAAAGAGCATAGCTCTTGCACAAGAAGCCCTCTCTTACCACGCCGTACTGTAAATTTCCTTGCGCAAGAGTAGGCGGGCAGTGTGGACGCTCTGCAGATTCTTGCACGAGAACGGCCGTACTTGCGCAAGAAGCCGCGAGTGTAGACATAGCCTTAGTATTTTGCTGGTATAAGCTGTGTAACATTGAGAGTTAGTTGGTAAGGATATAGTGGATTTTTTTTTCTGCTGTAGATCTGGCCTGTGGAATTACACAAGTAAAAAACTGTCTGGAGAAAAATTATTCCTCAAAACAAGAACTGTTCTTTGGTGGCTGGGTAGAATGTCAAACTTTCAAGCTTGCTTTTTTAAAAAGTCTAAGGGGTAGCCATGTTTGTCTGTAACTTTAAAAATGAGTAGTCCTGTGGCACCTTAGAGACTAACAAATATATAGGATCATGAGCTTTTATGGGTTAAACGTGCTTCATTAACACGGGTCCTGCAATTGACAGGTAACTGTTTTTGCTGTTATATATACACCTTGAATTCTGTTATTTTCACTTGAACTCATTTGATGAAGCGGGTTTTACCCACAAAAGCTCATGGTCCTATTATATTTGTTAGTCTCTAAGGTGTGTCAGGGCTGCTTGTTACTTTTTAAAAACTGTTCTGCACACAGTAAATGTAGACGTGATCATAGAATTTTAATTGCTGTTCACTGTTTCAGTGTAGGATACACAAGTATGAATGATCTCGCATCTTACATGTATATCATTTTCCAGCTGGGATCTGTAACAGGATGATAATTGCTGGAAATCATTTAATGGGCCAAGTGGCTTATGCAAACAAATTTTTTGTTTCACTATCATAGGTGTTTGTGTTTCATTTCCTGTAAACAGGGTTTAATTAGGTGTTCCACAGTAAGATTCGGAAGTGAAAAAGACCCCGTTAGTCACTTGTGTTCACTTCCTGGTAAGAGATTCTTGTGCAGAGCCGAAAGAAATAACATTCGAATAAAACAGAAACACGTTTTTGTTCTATTTGAAAAGTATTGACTGTCCATAGATAAGTGATCTGAACCACAGTAAACTCCCAGTCCCAGACTTCCCCCAGCAATATGCATTGTACTGCCCAGCCCCTGTTGGACAATATAGGCTCATATAAAGCCCATCATTTCATTAATAGAAAATTATGTGCACAAACCTTGTTATCCCAAATTAAGTTTCCCAAACACGCAGTGGATTAGATTAAACAAGTTTAACTACTTTAAAATAGATTTTAAGGGATTAAAAGTAATGAGGCATAAGATCAGAATTGGTTACGAAGCCATACAAAATAAAATGCAAAGTAATACCAAACTTTAACAAGTGAATTTAAAGCAAAAGGGTGTGTGTGTGGGGGTGTCTTATCACATGTTCTGGCAATCTTGCTGGTTAAATTTTTCAGCCAGAACCCCTTTCTAGTCCATTGATGCTTCCTTTGTTTTTCAAATGGTGTCTATGCCATGAGTACAGACGAAAGAAGAAGTAATCTTGGGAGTTTGCTCCCCTTTCTTACAGTAATTCTTTTCTTGGTGAATTATCTCCAGCTAAGATTCAGGCAACTAAAAGTCTGGGATGGGAAACTTCCAGCCATTTCTTTGACAGCATGTAAATTTCTTGCTCTTATCCTTTTTCCTCCAAAGAATGGCTGCGTACGCCCGTGATAGTCCATTTGATTTTGTTGACAGGTGACTGAGAGGACAGTTTGCCTTTTGTCTCTGATGAACTAGTTTGTGCCTGCTCTTCTAAATTTAGAAGCAATGTCGTACAGTAGAATTTTGTAACTTTACATACAATGTTGCCCCACAAATTTTACCATATTTTACAATAATGATCAGCACATTTTGAGCTTTCAAATGATACTTCCCAAGGCCTACTTTGTGCAAAATCCATTATAGTTCTAAGGGTGAACATAGGGATACAGACTGTCACAGTTATTAGAAATATAGCTAAAATACATTTATAAAGATGGTGAAACGTGTCAACCATGGTTCTGATGTGATTCTAAGCATAGAGACCAGCAAAATGGTTAGGAAGCCAGTGTAGCTGGCATGTTTCATCTTGATTCCTGAACTCTCTTCTGGGTTCATTTAAGCTATAGATATGTAACATCAGGCTTTCTGTGTGGAATTGCCCAATGAGCAAAGTGTTTAATGCTTTCCTTGGCAGCTATGTTTTACGGCTGAGTTTTGAAATTAACTGGTGGCTTCAGGCCACTGGCTTTTAACTTTCTGCACTTTGTGCTGGAGAAGCAACAAAGGCCAGATCATGGAATACTAGCAGATTTACTTTGGGGAAAGTTCATACTTGCTACCTCAGTATGATTGCTCTTTATAGCCTGAGTCCAGACTTTGCAGTAAATTTATCATTTTCTTTAGACGTGCTATTCAGTTACATTTTCTGATATGTACTTAATTATTTTGCTGACTAAAGGACAATTAATATTAGGAAGAAGTGGAAAATTTAGCTCATTCATTGATAGTACATATTTAATGTATCTGATGTTCAGAGTTCCCTTGAAGTTGAGTGCTTGGGCAGCTGCCCAGAAGAGATTCAGATGCCACTTAGCTGATTAACAGAGCGTCCATGGCTATTAATAGTGGTGTTTCTAGTGGTGCAGCACATCTGCACATGCCTTGGTGCATATAGCAAAATTCATTCTGCACATGGATGGAAAAATTAGAGGGAACTTTGCTGGCCTCTCAGTCCTGGTTGCCTCTTTTTATACCACATTCACTGGAGACTGACTGCTGCTCTGTAATATGAAAGTATCTACCTTCCCTGGAGAGAATATGGGGCTTATGCAGAAATATCTGGTCGACTTCAATAATTACTAATACAGAGAAAGCAGTGAATTTCTTCACTGTGACCTATTTAATGGGTTTTTAAGATGTCTTGAAAAAGTCACTATGAATGCAATCCAGTCATTAGTTATAGAAAGTTATTATAAAGAGGGAAATAATATTTGCAAGCACATCACAGATTTGGAAAGTAAAGCAAAATAATGATGTAGGATCCATTAGGCCTGGGTTCTGGTAGTAGTTCTGATGCTGACATAGTCTGTGATATGAGGCAAGTCACTTTACCCCACACCTTTGTTTCCTATTGTCCTGTCTGTCTTAATAAGAGACATATAATATATATATGGGCCATCATTCTCTAGGACAGGTCATGCACAATCTCAGTCAGAACCATGTTAAAAATAATATGCATCACCAGAATGGGATTGTACAATGTCAGTGATTGATATTCTAACTCTTAAATCCCTGTGCAACTTGAAATAACTGGGTATACAGGTCTCAAATATTTCCTAGTATTCTTTAATTTGATTACTTGGTCAAGTTTCATTTGTGGTTTTTCTTCTTTCCTTGGATCATCCTTTCTGTGTCATGGTGCATATCTTCATTTAATAGTTTGAGTCTGCAGTGTGGAGGCTTTCAGTATGAAACATACTGTGATGGGAACATGTTTATTATTAGGTTTTCATTACTTACGGTGAATATTCTTGCAAAGCGAGACTTTTATGGCACAATCTTAAAATCTCAGTGTGGAAAAATAAAACTGCATAGAAATGTCATCTCTTCTCTGCTCTACAAATTAAAACAGGAACCCAGGTAGAGAGAACAAAGATTTGAGCCTAGAAACTGTTAACATTTGTAACTAGCAAACAAATTATGGATTAGCTCCTTTTGAAGGACCTATCTAATTTGAGAGCATTAGTCTCTGGAAAAATTAAACCTTTTTAAACCCCACTTTGCTGCTGCTGCTGTTCAGATTCTAGATTGGTGAGTTTTGATGACCACTGCCCTCTTGCCCCGCACCTCTTGCCTTGCTTGGTTAGTCAATACTGAATACCAGCTGTACCAACACCTATGGTGCTCTTGCCTGTGGCTTTAGTGACATGGAAAAGTGGAGTTGAAAAGTTGGCAGTCTGTAGTTCTGTGTTGGCAGTTAGAGGGGTGGAAAAGAATCTTTGCTCAAAGCTCTTGTAGAGTGATTCATGGCAGGAAAGAACCATTCAGTGTTTAAATTGCATTCATTTTTTTGTTGGTAATTTTAATCTCTATGCAGGGCTGAACTATAGCTTTAGAAAGGCTTCCAGTATATGAAAGAAAAATCTGATTGGTACCAGGTATTGAAAAATCATTCACTTCAATGTATAACTTGTTTCTAATGTTTGCGGTTGTGCAAATTATTAACTAGCAGACACATTTGATTGCAAATAACTACTGAAGTCAGACTAGACTTCATTACAGCAGCCTCTTGTATGTCATGGAGTGACTGTGCTCCTTTTTAATGTGACTTGAGGGGTTGTGTACACTTAAAAGACTGTTGTGAAGACACTGTTTGCCGATGGGAGGGGCTTTACTTTTGGTGTAGGTATTACACCTCTCTCAAGAGATGGTAGCTAGGGTGATGAGAGAATTTTCTTGTCACTTATTGCTGTCGTAGCAGAGGCTAGATGCATTGTGCTATCTGAAAGCACTTGGTTGAGTGATTGGGGAACAAAATGGCAAATGAAATTTAATGTGAATAAGTGTAAAGTAATGCACATTGGAAAAAATAACCCCAACTATACGTGACTTGAGGGGTTCACGAAAGCTCATGATACCATCTGCATGTTTTGTTAGTCTATAAAGTGCTACCAGACCATTTGTTGGTTTTTCTGTACAGACTAACTTGACTACTCTCTGAAGCATTATAATGTTGGTGGCTAATTGTCAGCAAAGATTCTGCTAGTGAAACTGCCTAGTGTAGGCATGGCCTTAGTTAAGTAGGCAAGATAAATTGTGATATGTTGGCACTTGGTGCCAGTAGTGGTGTATTTTTACAGCCTAGATCTCCTAGTTTTCCATCAGTATGATCGTGTCTGAGTGCTGACTGCAGAACAGTTGAGTTTGAGAGAGTGCCTTATAGATCTAGCAGTCCAGATGACTGGGCTCACAAATAGAAATTTACTTCTGTAGTTTACTGTTCCTACATTATGTGGGCGGGGGGGAGAGGGCTAGCTCAGTAGTTTGAGCATTGGCCTGCTAAACCCACAGTGGTGAGTTCAATCCTTGAGAAGGCCATTTAGGGATTTGGAATAAAAATCTGTCAGGGAAGGTACTTGGTCCTGCTGTGAAGGCAGGGCACAGGATTCAATGACCTTTCAAGGTTCCTTCCAGTTCTAGGAGATAGGCAATCTCCATTCATTTAAATTATTGTTGTAGTGGGTACATGTGATTTTTGGGGGGAACCTATGTTTCTGGGTTGTTTTAGATCTTAAAACTAACCAAGGTGCTACACTTCTTTGATTTTTCTAGAAGAGCGTTCCCTTAAAACCCTGCTGTATGAGAGCAGCATTAATTTCTTGGTAGCACTTATATGTGGGAACATTTGATTTAAGTTCAGATATGCATGAAATGTCACTCTCAGGCCCTTCCTTGATCACTGAGACACACCTGTTTCAGGTAGTTGATTCATAATATTGCACGTTTAATCAGAGTTTCTATAGCAGCAAAGTCTTTAACAAGAGGGTGGAGTTCCCTGCCAGTTCTCTATGTATTTTGAGTATTTTCTGGCCTATTTATAGATGCTCAGTGTGGTGTTGATCAGTCATGTTTATAAAGAATACACTTCAAAAACTGATGTAATATCAAAGGGCAGGTCTACACTTAAAAAGCTGCAGAGCTTTAATGAAGATGCAACTATGCCAGCAAGAAAGCTTCTCTCCTCAGCATACTTAAATCACCTGTGTGAGAGGGGGTAGCTATGTTGACTGAGAAGCTTTCCTGTTGACATAATGTGGGTTAGATTAGTATAATACATCACTCAGGAGTGTAGACTTTTCACATTCCTAAGCAATGTAGTTATACCAATGTATGATAGATAGTGTAGAGACCTGGCCTAATGCTGCTAGAAATTTCTAGCTTTTCCCAGTAATTAGCATGAGCAGTAGTTACTTGGATAAAGTGTGCATGGGATTCATAGCCTAGTAAACTCTAGAGCAGGGGTGGCCAAGATTTTGATAAGTGATCAAGGGCCACACTGTGAGAGGTCTGGGACAGTGAATGGGGTGTAGAAGGGAGCTTGGGATAGAGGACTGGGGTGCAGGAAGGCATGTGGGGTTTGAGAGGGAGTTTGGGTGAAGGAGGAGGTTATGATCTGGAACTGAGGCGTGGGGTGCGGGGTCCAGGGAGGGGGTATGGGTGCAGGAGAGGATTCTGGCCTGGGGGAGATGTGTAGGATGGAGTGCAGGGTCTAGGAGGGAGTTGTGACCTGTAGGAGGTAGGGAGAGTGGGTACAGAGGGTTTCGTGGTGGTCTGTGGCAGGTAGTTGAGGGAAGCAGAGGAGGTGGCATGCTTACTTAGGTGGCTCCCAGCCAGCAGCCCTGCAGGAACCTGAGACAGGCTCTGTGCCTGTCTGCTGGGCTGGCTGCTCCACATGGCTCTGCTCTGGCATGGGGAGAGGAGAGTGAGGAGGCTTTGCTTACTGCCCCTGCCTCCAGAAAAATTTCTCAGCTCCTGTTGGCTGGAAACTGGCCATTGGGAGCTGAGGAATTTTGCTTGGAAGTGGGGACAGTGTGCAGTGCCTCCCCAGTGTCCAGATCAATTAGCAGCCAGCTGTTTAAAGCAGTGTGAGCTGCTGTGTAATAAGGGCGCCAGTGAGGTAGCTATGTGCCGGATCCAGCAGCTTGGTGAGCTGGATCCGGCCCCCTAGCTGCCTCTTGCCCACTCCTGCTCTATAGTCTAAGTAGTATTCTTTATACAAGTGTCAGATTGGCACAGGTAGTAGGACTAATTCTAAGAGATTTTCCATGAATCACAAAATTTTCCAGCTTCTGTCTAATTTATTTGGCCTCTCATTTATATTTTATCATTGTAAATCACTACGGATATTTTTTAAAAAAAATCTGTTGCTGGGTCAGTTGTCACAGACCTCAAACTACATTCTGAAGTCAGTTATTTCTTAGAAGACCATTCTGTATCATTTGGAGGAGAAGGGGGTTGGAGGTTTTGATGCAAGGACCTATTCTGAAATGGTTAACAATGTTAGCAATTAAACACTAAATTAAATTTGACATTGACAGATAACATGTCTGTGAAGTGACTTTGTGGTGTAGAAAGCATGACCTTTGTTTCAGTCGTCCTGTCTACAGACATCAATGCACTGTGCTAAGTATATTCTGAAGTCCCTTCTGAGCCTGAATGGCTAGGAAGCTTTTTAAAAAAACAAACCAATCCAAGGCTAAGTCTACACTTAAAACATTAAAGTGCTTCTATGGCAGTGCTTGAAAGAGAAAGCATGGCCACAGCCTGACTTAGCTCTGTCCCAATGCTCTGAACCCCCTAAAGGAGGGCTGTAGCTCCCAGCATGGGGAGCCCATTTACACTTAGGCTTTTACAGTTCTGTAACTTGCGGCATTTGGGAATATTTTTTCAAACCCATGAGCCAGAAAGTTGCAGCGCAGTAAAGTGTCAGTATAGACATGGCCTTAACAAAGGTTTTTTGGAGAATAATATAAATCCAGACTCTGAAAGTGTTTCTATGCATGGGTTTTGCCCCTCGTAACATGGGTTAGTGAAACATTACATCTGTGGATTGGATGTTTGCATGATACAATGAAAGGAGGATTCATTCTTAAGCTCTTCATAATGATTCATATTAAACACAGCTAATCACTAGAATTGCTGGGTTTTTTTAAATGGCTGCATGTCTCCCCAAGAGCTTTAATGGAGCAGCCCTTACACTGATTACTAACCTTACACTTACAAAATTTGAATGGGTGGATTCACTGACAGCAGGCTATCCCCAACATAATACATCATATAATGCTTTTTTCTAACTGCTCAAGAGTGCTTGTGGTAATAAGGGCTGGGGCTTGTTTGTATGAGACTAATCAGCATTCTGCCTGGTGATATCCGGTGTTGTTAGTATCTCATTTTTTATGAGCAATAGTTCCCATGGTATTTAAGAAGAAAGTAAAGCAGGAGTCTGATTCACATTTTAATTCTCGACAGTTTCAGAGGGTTGGGCTTGGTCCAAGTACATGCTTTCTTCAGTACAACTATGTTGCTCATGATTATGAAAAATTCACACCCTTGAGCTATGTAGCTATGCTGACTTTAACTGCTCATTTAGACAGCATTATGTCAATGGGAGAGCGTCTCCCACTGATATAGTTACCGCCTCTCGTCGAAATGGCGTTAAGCCAATGGGAGAACTCTCTTCCATCGGCTTAAAGTGCCTTCACCAGACATGCTACAGCGGTGCAGCTGTGCTTCTGCACCTCTACATATAGATAAGCATTAAGAAGACCCAGCTAAGCCCATTCCAGCCTGAAGTCCTGCATTACTGTTTTTTGCCCTGTAGTGTAGCCTGACCCCATGAACCCAAATCAGTGGCTCAGGCTCTGATACTGTCTCTCTTTTTTTTAAATACATTGTTTGCTGTCTCTTACAGTGGTCCACAGTCTGTTCTTTATTCTCTCACCCCTTGTGGCGTTCCATTGCCCACAGGTTTCCAGTCGGTCCTTTCCTTTTTGGTAGACTGAATCTGTTAAGGAATTTTTGAAGGTAATGCTGTCACTCTGAATGAGTATCCTTGATTCATTGTCCTTGATTTCTGACTATAGTGCAGGTTAAACCTCAATAAGTCTGGCACTTTAGGGACCTGACTCATGTGGAACCAGAGAATTTCCTAAATCAGAGGTTAATGCAGAGTGCCGGTGGGTCTCCATGGGTGCGGGAAGTAGGAGAGCTGCAGCACCCCCAGGCTTTGTACCCAGCATGGCCTCCTGCCAGACCTAGCCTCCTCCACAAGCTCCCCAGGTCCTGGCCTTTGTTCTGCTGCTGCCCTGGCCCCACCACCAGCCATGGGTCCTGGCCCCCAGTCCCAATCACTAGCCTCTTACGCCTAGGGTCCCAACTGCTGCCTGCAGGGCTCCTCTCCTGGTCCTGGTTGGGGTTCTGCAGCCACCACTCGTACTCCCAGCCTGGGGCAGTGAGGGGCTGGGACAATGACTGGTAGCCGGGACCCCGGATGGCAGCAGAGGGGCCTGTGGCTGGGACTGAGGGGAGAGGGCAGGGTTTGGGGCTGGTGGGTGTTCTGCACCCAGTCATTTTTCCCAATGAGTGTTTCAGCCCTGGAGCACCCATGAAGCTGCTGCCTGTGCCGGACCACAGAATTCCAGATTGGAGAGATTCAACCTGTAGTTTAAACCAGTGTATCTACATTGTTATTTGCCAACTGTGAAAACTTCATTTAAAAAGGAATGACGTTTAGTAGGCCTCATCTAAGCTCAATTCCAAGTGTGCTAGCCAGATCTGTTTGGGGAAAAAACCTATTTCACGGTAGAAAGATGTGAACACTTTTTTGTTAGCTGGTATCAAGAAGGCTGAACTGCAGTGAGCTATATTGTAAATCACTATTTGACCCTGTTCATACTGGCCAGGAAAACCATGTTTGCAGCTTTCTAGCAGAGTGTTGTTCAAACATTGTGTGAATTCAGCACAGATGGTGTCTTGGCAATGCGGTGAGATTTCTAAAGGTTGCATACTGAAAGTGATAAGATTGTTCCGCAAATTTCTACTCGCCCACTCACACAAGGTAGGTGATGTTATTTTGACGGGCCAGTAGAATACAGTTGTTTTTCATTATGAATCAGCATGGTAAGGGCATGGCAATCATCCTTTGAAGGGCAAGTCAAATATCCTTGTTTTTCATTATGAATCGGTGTGAAAGTCTTTTGTGCTTGCGCTGACAGTTTCTTGGTTTTACAAGGACATTACACTTCTCCATTTGTAAAGTAGTTTAAGAATTTAATGTAAGGAAGTTAATTGAAACTGTTTTGATGAGCGGTGGTAGGAAGCTGCATCTTGTGGATTGTTGAATGTTTGGATGGGTTGAAAAGCATGAGCTGCAAAACCTTGTACACTCCTGATTCCCTTCCCCCTTTACTACTTGAACCAAATTGATGGGCACGCATAACTACTTAGATAAAGAGAACCGATGGCTGGACATGAACTGCTTCCACCTGTGGCTAATATGCCACTGCAGGACTGTTGGAGTTCCTATTTTTCTTAATGTCAGTTATAGCTCTTTGGAGCAATTAATTTGATGCATAAGTCCAGGATCTGTCCCTGGCAACATCCCGTACTCTGATGCTTCATAAAAAAGGCCTGCTGTAATGCCTGTGGTCAGATGTGCAGCCTTGGAAATAAGGACCCTGAGCAGACGTGGAGAAGGAGAATCTGTTCTTCCTGATGGTTGGGTATCAGATGACACTATGAAATTTGATTATCTTTTGAATTGGTTTCCCCAACTAGGCAAACCCATTAGAAATCATTCCCTTTGTGTATTCAAATCTTTCAGTCTTATTGCAATGCAGCATCCAGACCTACATTGCTTCCTCTGGAACTATGGTGCAGAAGGAGACTCCAGGAAGAAAACAGACTCCTAGTTAGGGTACAAAATTAAAAAGACCATTCCAGCGTTTGTTGCCAGAAGCTTGTCTCTCCTTCCAACATCACTTAGGAGGTGTCTTATTCACATCCCTAAGCAACATACAGTTCCCTTGAGAGAGAATTGTCCAGGATATTTCCCAGGGTTTGCATTTTTTAAGTTTTACCGCTATCCAGCCAATGGTGTAGGCCTGGTATTTTGCTAGTGTAGGCAGAGCTTAGGTGCCTTAGCACCATCTAACCTTGCTCAGAGCAAGTCAAGGGGGGTATTATGTGTAGAAATGCCAGCAAGCTGCTCTATGTTAGTATTACCATTGGTGGCAGTGCAATGATGAGAGAATGTAAAAACCCCTCATGTAGAGGCCCCCCCGGTTTCTGTTGGCATACTAAGGAGAAGTACTGAAAGCCGGTATCCACTCCTAAACTAATACAGTTGCTCTGCTCTA
This sequence comes from Apalone spinifera, assembly GCA_030068395.1. Lineage (NCBI taxonomy): Eukaryota > Metazoa > Chordata > Testudines > Trionychidae > Apalone > Apalone spinifera. The sequence goes on along the minus strand of JANRFK010002918.1, from coordinate 6,409,343 downwards.
GAGATGCCAGGGTGCAGGTGTAAACAGTGAGCTGTAGAGAAATATTCCTAGCACTGTAATTGCAGAATAAAAAGTTTTCTGTCTCTCTATATAAAAAAGTTTTTCCTGCGAGATGACAGAGTGACATCATCATCTCACTCTGCGTCCTGCCTGCTGCCGCCTCCTCCCCGCTTCCATCTCGAGCCCAACCTTGCTGCTTCCCCTCGCCACTTGGAATTGCTATTTTAAATTAAGTCCCTTCTCCTCTTCCTCCACCCCCACCCCACAGGGCTTTCAATGCCAAGGAACATGACAGTAGCCAGCAGACGCCACATCACAGCTGTGACAGTCCAGGTGTGGGAGGAGCGGGGATGCGGTGCTGGGGACAGCACCCTGGAGAGAGGCACTAGGAACAGGGCTGTCAGGTGGGCTTATGTGCCAGCAGCGGGCTCTTGGGGGAGCCGGAGCGCAGTGCCTGACCGCACGGAGTCCAACTGCCCCTGTGGAGACTCAACCCACCCCAGTGGCTGCCAGAGCACCCCTGAGCCACCACGCTGACCTGTCTGTTCCTTACATTCCATTCCAGGCTGGCGGCCAGATGGCCCTGGCCTCTGCGGGCAGGGCTGGTGCAGTGAGCAGCACAAGTGGGACCGCAGGGGGAGAAGTTGGGACAGTGGCCACCTGAACTGCTGCTTTCAACCACCTTAGCAAGCTGCAGTGCCTGGGAGTGCTGCGTGCACATGGCACTACTTGCGCCTCACTGCACCCCATGCGGGCAGGCACCCCTGTGCTTCCCCAGTCGCCGGGGTTAGAGTTGGTCCTGGCGCATGCCACAGCTGGGGGGAGGGAATGGCCTGGGCTGGCAGGGTGGGGAGGGAGAAGAGGTCTGGGCAGGTGAGGTGGGGGAGAGAAGGAAGAAGGGGGGGCTTGGGCTGGTGTAGCAGGGGGGAGGGAGGAGGAGAAACGTGTCCTGGGCTGGTGCAGTGCGGGACGGAGAATGGGCCCGGCTTGGCAGAAGTGGGGGAGGGAGAAGGGTACTGGGCTGGTGTGGCTGCAGACCAGTCCTACCCAGTGGCTGGCGGTAGAGCTGGGGTTGCCTACCCCCCTGCGAGAGTGAGGTTGGCAAGTGCAGCGAGCAAGGGACATAGCCCCCTAATTTGTTTTTTTGTTTGTTTGTTTGTTTGTTTTTTTAAGTTCAAACACTGTAGGCCATCGAACTGAAAATTGCCAGTTATTTCCATGCAGGTAGCCCAAAGCCTCATGTTTATAGGAAGACTGAAGTCTTCATACTAGAATCCAGTTGACCACCCAGAATAATTTTGTAATCAGCTGCCCTGTGCCCATATGTGACTAATGTTCCATTTGACCACTGTTCTCTGGCTACAGAAGGTTAGAGGAGAGCAACGGCTATAAGGGGAAAGTTGCTTTCTATTAGAATCAGATTGGGGGGGTTGGGAGTTAAGTTGTAATCATTTCACTGCCCACTTAGGATTGTTCCCTATAGTCGGTGTAGTCAAGCTTGTAACTGGCATTTAGTCTTTTGGATAGGTATTAATGGAGGCAGGAGCCATGGATTTTGTTCTACAGATGGGGAAACTGAAACAGAATGATTCTTTAGAACTTCTAACAAAAAGTGATGTATAAGTACAGGCGGTATTGTCAGGTGAGTCCCCTGCTGCATTTTCATGAATGGTTGCTGAGTTTATGTGCACACAACAGCTTATGTCAATATAAGGTATTTCAGTCAGGGATGTGAATAAGCCACTCTCCACTCCCCCGCGTGATGTAAGTTACACCACCCTAAGCACTGGCGTGCACAGTGCTGTTGATGGGAGAGATTCTTCTACTGCACACTCTGGGACTGATGGGACATCTCGCTCCAATCAGCTTGGAGCAGCTGCACTGTGCAGTTGTGAGCTCTGTAGTGTAGCCATAGGCTGGTTAAGAGTTGATCTGCAGTGATAAGGGTTTGGATTATATAACACAACATTCCCTAGTCTTGCAATAGCACTTGAGTCATGCTGGAGTAGATAGGACCAAGGCTTGATTATAACCATGATAGATTGAATGATTAGTAAAATTGTAAAATGGTCCCTTAACAAAGCAGTTTTGCTAATGTAGACAGAATCTGGCAGGTGTGCTTTGTATATCCATGCCCTGTTGTAAAAATGCTTTGCCAGTAGTGAACCAGGGTTTCTGTGCAGTGGACTTCTATCTAGTCCACCTCTCAGCTTTGGCTGTAGAACTGGGATTTGGAGATGCTGTCTGATTAAGCCTGGATCTTCACTTCGGTGTTTTTTCATTACATATATTTCAGTATATTAATTAGTGCAATCCAGGCCATAGATGGGTTCTTGACACTGGCAGTCTCCTAAAACTGGGATGAATCACGGGGGAGATGGTAAGACTGGTTGAATTAGAATTCCTCTTTCTTGTTAGGCATGAGACCTCCAGAGGAATCACCAGATCCTTCAGGAGTAAATGTAATATCTAGGATATGGTAGGAATTTCTGAGGCTTGGTCTACACTACCAGTTTATGCCGGTATAAATGGAAGATCCACATCCTTAAGTGACATAACTATACTAACCTAACCCTGGTGTAGGCAGTGCTTCATTGGTGGGAGAAGTTCTCTCGGTGGTGTAGCCTGCACTAAGTGCTATGGTGGTGCAACTGCACTCCTGTAATTGTGAACAAGTCCTTAGAAAGTTTTTCTTCCAGATTATTTTCAAGTGTTTGCATTCTCATGTGTATTTAACAGTACTTCTATAGCATTTTCCATTCAAAGATTGCAAAACTCCTTGCAAAGGTGAGTAAACACTGTTTCTATTTTACCCGAATCCTGATCTTGACGACTGCTCCAGTACTTTACCCACTGGATCAAACTGCCTCATTGTAAGACAATGGGGCCCTAAAAACGGCATTACAGCGAGTTATTGAACTTGCTGACTACAAGAAAGGAGTGAATGAGGAAGCAGACAGGATCTGCTGATACAGGATTAATATATGTGGTGTTTACAGTGGGATGTTATGTAGCGTATAATTGAAATTGTTGTGTAACCGCATCAAATTGTAGTGGTTACATGACTATTCAATAATCCCCTCTCTGTCAGAGGCAGCAGTGCGGGATGGCAGTGGGAGCTGGTCCATGAGGGGAGTCGGTTTAAAAACCAGCTCCCCTCACAGCTTCACACAGCAGTCCCTGTCTGTCTGTGGGGGGGGGGGGGGGGGGGGGGGGGGGGGGAGGAGAGAGAGGAGAGGTGTCCATGCTGAAGCAGTCTCTGTCCGTGAGGAGCTAGGACTCCCATGGGCAAGCACTGCTGCTGTGAAGCAGTCTCTGTCTGCAGCTGGCCCAGGCTCGCTGTGGACAGAGGCTGCTCTGTGGGATGCCTCCATTATTCACCTAGACCCCTCTACTGCCCTAATCCCATACTTTCTTGGGAAAACTTGAGGTAAATCATGCTCAATGAAGTGTAACTTACAGCTCTGTTTTAAATTACTTTTTAAATGAACTTACCCTAGTAAAGCTTCCCAGGTTTGTACTTGCCTGGGTTGCCCTTATCTCTCTGTCTGGCTCTGAATCTTCTTCCTGTTACTCTAATTTCATGGTGTCCAACCAGTCCTGAAGCAGTGGCCACTGCTATAGCGAATTAGCCACATTCAGTTGGTCAAATAGACACATGTGGCCAGTAGCTAGCGTGTTGGACACCACAACTCTAATTCTTCCAGACCACTTCTAGCTTGGTTCTGTTCTCCAGTCCCTTCCCTCAGTTGTATTCTAAATTGTAAAACTTGTTTGCAATTGGATGTATGGCAAAGGGAGTATATCTGATGCAGGCATAGAACTGGCAAAAGGTATGAGATAAAATGGTCTCTTTGGAAGGGGCACTTTCTGATGCTTGTGAATTTATGTTGGTAGCCTGTTTTGTTTTGTTTTGTTAAATTAGCACAAGCTGGGTCTTTGTCTTCACTGCCAAAAGTGTGTGTTTACATCATTGGAGAATGTGTTAATTGTTGAGTGGCTGTAAATTATTCATGTATATAGGCACTGGAGTTTTCACTGACCTGTAGCTAGGAGAGCCCAGCTATGTGTATATAATGTTGAGTGTTAGTTGCCTCAGTGTGTTAAGCTAACCCAGACAAAACCTACTTCTTCAGGGTTTATGCCAGAATAAGAGCATCCGTTCCACATTAGGGATGTAAAATCCCAGTTAATCAGTTACCCAGTTACATCTTAGGTTTAACTGGTTAACTCAGTGGCCTCCAACCTTTTTACACCCAAGATCACCTTTTAAATGACAGAACAAGCCAAGATCTACACCTCCGCCCCTTCCTTGAAGCCCCGTCCTCTCTATTCTCCTTTCCATCACTTGCTATCCCCAACCCTTATACTGCTGCTTTTTTCCCCAGTTCTTCTGTAGGAAGAAGTTTTTCCTACATTTGGCCAGTCTAGACTGGACCAAATGTCAGAAAAATCCCTTCTTTTGGAAGTCCCCTTATTCCTTGTGGAAAGAGGAATATAGGGGTGACCGAAAGATCATGATTGCTCTTCCACTAAAAGAAGTGGAAGAACAAATGCATCCCTGGATGCAGAAGAGTTTTTCTGGGATATCTGAAAAATCCTGAAAAACTGAAATCCTGAATCCTGAAAAACTCCTGCAGTCTAGCTGTACCCTCGCTGGGTTGAGACAGGATGTGTAGGCTCTGGAGTGGGAATGAGGGATTTGGGTGTGGGAAGGGTTGAGAGGTGTAAGCTCTGGGAGGAAATCTGGATGCGGGAGGAGGTGGATAATGGAATGCTGGCTTGGGGAGGGGGCTCCAGGCCGGGCAGTGTTGGGATCAGATGTAGGGTTAGGGTACAAAGCAAGCCACAGACTTCTGGATGTGAGGGTTCAGGAATTTGGGTTGGGGTATG
>JANRFK010002918.1:6380259-6390758 GCA_030068395.1 Apalone spinifera | reverse complement strand
CCCCCCCCCCCCCCCGCACCTCCTTCGCTATGCCTCTTGGGTGAACCTCAGATCTGGTGTGAGCTTGGTGTTCTCCTTAGCAGTCCTCTCTGGATTCTCTTCTAGTCTCAATACTTTGTAGTTCCAGAAGAGATGTAGCCAAGATCTACAGGGAATAAGTCTAAGTCGACACCAGGATTAAGAGTAACCAGAGTCTTCTGTGCTTTTTTGATATGGTTACAGCTAACAAGGAGGACAGCTTGTCCACACGGTAGCTCTTCTCTTGGCGTTGCCATGTTGATCTTTCGTGCTGCACAGCTATGACTAAATTGGTAGCATCCCATTTTGCCTTTGCTGGTGGTGCCAGAGGCAGAGAATTGTGGTTTCATTTGACGAGGTGCGGTACCCCGATCAAACTCTTCTGTGCAAGACCACTGATTTGTTATCCATAGTGTCTGGACATGAACTCTGTGGAGTCAACTATGTTAATGCTCAAGAGAAATCAGTAGCATGGCTAGGGCGTTAAAGGGGCAGCATTCTACTCTGCTCTCTTTACCAGAGCTCCAAGCTTTACACTCTGAATTATGCGAGATGTATTGAGCAAGTGCAGGAGAGAGACCACTTATTCTTAATGTTCTCCTAACTCAAATGGCTGAACTAACTTTTGCCACCTTAAAACTATCCACCCTCATGTTGCTTGAAAATAAGAATGGAACAGTTTCAGCCTGGAAATGGTGGTTTCAAACGAAATTACCTCTCTAGTCATAGCTGTAATGCTACTACCACAGCATTAAAACATAATACCCAGCCTCCCTGATTTCATTGAGAGTTTGACAAAAATGGAAACCACAGAACTGAGGCTAGAGTGGTTAGTACATGTTACCCCAAAAGCCAAAGATGAATTTGCAACCCTATTATTATATACATGTTGGGTGACTGTTCTGGCATAGGAGTGAATAATACATAGCCCAAAGGACACATGCAGTTCACAATCAAAACACTGTCTGTGGACGCTCCAATATAATTGTAGGCTGAGTTCATCTGAGATTTTTTTTTCTTCCTGGTGAATTCAAACAAGCCATGTCTTTTCATATACTGTACCAAGGCACTTACACAGGCAAGTCAATACTGTGGCTACTAATTCTATTTCAAAATTGCATGTTCATTTAAAAACTGATGTTTTGCCAATGAGATGCAGCCTTTGGTCTCAAGGGGAATTGTGAATGAGGCCTTTGCCGTTTCAAAAGCTAATGTCTCCTCTGCTAGTAAAGCTTGCCATGGACCCAGTGCTAAATTCAAAAGCAGATGAATGATAATGAAGTGGATGATTGTTTCTAACAGCCCCCTTCTGTTTCACTTAGTCTGACTGAAAACAACGAAAATAGTTAGCACTGTTGAGTTAGAAAATAAGTGTACTGATTATGAAGCTGGATTATCTCATGGCTTATCTAGAAAAAAGTGTGCAATTGGGCAAATGTGCCATCTGCTCAATGTTTGCTTCTGGGGTGGGTCTTGATAACTTTGGCTTTGTATAAGCTAGGATTTAAAGTAGTATTGTTTGCAGTAGGAAGCTCCTGCTAACATCTTTAAAAATGCTAGTCATGTGAACACAAGTTGTACGTTAGTGTGTACTAAAGCCTTGTAGGCTTTTAACTTGACCAGTTTTGCACACATTGAAGTACAACTTGACTTGCCTTGACTTGACTGGTGTTTCTATAGACTCATAGAACACTAAAACTGAAAGGGACCTTGAGAGGTCATTGAGTCCAGTCCCCTACCCTCATGGCAGGACCCAGTACCATAGACCATCCCTGATAGATGTCTATCTAACCTGCTCTTAAATATCCCCAGAGATGGAGATTCTACAGCCTCCCTAGGTAACTTATTCCAGTGTTTAACCACCCTGACAGGAAGTTTTTCCTAACGTCCAGCCTAAACCTCCCTTGCTGCAGTTTAAGTCCATTGCTTCTTGTCCTATCCTCAGAGACTAAGGAGAACAATTTTTCTCCTTTCTCCTTGTGACACCCTTTTAGATACCTGAAAACTGCTATCATGTTCTCCCTCGGTCTTCCCCTTTCCAAACTAAACAAGCCCAATTTTTTGTCTTCCTTCATAGGTCATGTTCTCTAGACCTTTAATCATTCTTGTTACTCTTCTCTTGGAAGGTTTTAATTAGAGCAAGCTAGCTAACATGATCTAACATCTCATGTTTAACTCCCAATCTGGGGGCTTGTTTACAAGGGGAAACTGTCCAGCATAGCTGTTCTGGGCTAGCAGCCTGTGTTTGAATACTTCTGAAATAGCTCTAGCACTTTAAATTCACACTCAACCTTACTCCAGAATAATGTGCCAGTGTAGACAAAGCCTAGATAAAGTGTTTGGCAGCATCGTCTTAAATCAGTCTCTTAACTTACAAATGTGATGACATGCCTATGAAGGCCGTCTTTGCTATTAAGTACAAGATACGTTCCAAAAAACTTGGATTTATAGTAAAGCAACTTAAGGCGGGGAGTTTTTTCCCCCCTTGGCTGACTTCCATTTGCACACATTGGGGCTTTTTGGTGTGCCTTAAGAACGTGAGGACTTATAATGCATCAGTTCCTACAAGCGTCAACGACTTTAGTGTGGAACGGATGTATACAGCAGGATGCCCTGTATTGTATTTAAAATGCACCTACGATGCTTGGTGCTGTGAAATGATTAAACCAGACTATATACTTAATAGGGGCAGGCCAGGTCAGTGGTTTGATGGGGGAACTAAAAGTAATACCTAGACATGCTACAGGATATAGTATCTTATTAGATGATCTTTCTTTTAAATTGGTGCGCCAATGTTGGTATGGGATTGTGCAGATATAGTTGCTATCTTTCAGAGGGGATGGAAAATCAATGGCCTGACAGCTTGCTGCTGTAGATCAGTATTCTGTCTAAATTTTGCTTACTTAAAATCCCACTGCAATCTGAACTAGAGATGACATTTCATATTCACTACCTTTTGGAGCTGTTTTATGCTTTTACAGAACTATTTATTTCACTTACCTTATAAATAACGGACTATGGTGTGATGGGTTTGTAAACCACTTTAAAATTCTCCAAAAGTTGTGGTGTAAGGACAGAACATTATATATGCAGTTGAATAGTTAAAGCAAGAAATTTGCATTGTTTTTTTGGCATGAAGATTGGAATATTAATGGGAAAATGACATACAAAAGCTAGTGTGTTAGCTGGCTGGATAACAATGTTCAGATTTGAATCTGAAATGTCATAATCTTCATGTTGTAGCTTATTTTAGTAAATACATTTTTTTAAAAACCCACAAACAACTATGTACAGGACACTACTTGGTATTTTGAATTTTCAGACACTAGAGAATGGGTAGAGTTAGTGACTTTCCCTTCCACTGATTTATGAAGGTGAATTTAGTTCTAAGAGATTACAGCTTGTGTGCAATGCTCCTTCATGCTTACTATTCCTGCATTAATATATACACTCCATTGTCTGGTGCAGAGCTGGGTTCTTGCCTTTCAGAATTGGAGCCCATGTTAAGAAAAATACCTGTTTATAACTGCACTCCTGAGACTTGCTATCTTAACTCTCCATTTCCCAGAGGCACCTCCTAAGCAACAGTGAGGTAATTTTGGATTTTAAAGTCCCTTGACCTCTAGAAATGGCTGTGTGAATTAATGCTCTTTGGCAGAGGGGAGTGTCTCAGAGGGAGGGGGAGTCCCTGAGCCCTGCGCACTACACCCGCATCTGCAACCAGAAGTGACTCTCAGCTAGGTTAGTAGAAACAGAAGGTTTATTGATTGACAGGGAAACAGAGTAGCATAAGATCGATGTCAACGCAGGGACCACAAGCAGCTAGTATTAATCCCCTCGGCGAGAGGGGGTCCCAGGCCCTTCTCCTTTTGCCTGCTCTAAGCCCATTCTGTCATCCTAACCCAACCGAGACTGACCCTTCCCCCAGTCTGGTGTCAGCCCTGCCTCCCCTTTGTCTGCCTTCCCAGGCAGGAGTTATTTTATATGCCTGGCCCTCAGGTGTAAGGCTGAATACACTTCTGCAGTGAGTCATCCCCCTCCTCCAGACAGTATTGTAGATCCTGGGACAGTAGGAACCTCACACAGCTCACACAGCAACACAGCCCCCATTACGTCACAGGGAGGCACAACTTAAATTCCAGGAGAATAAGCTGCACTGAAATATTTATTTCCTAGTGTTAGAGTACAACCAGGCAGCCACTGGCAACCAGAAGTGACTGATTAATTTCACTGCCATTGCATAGAAGAGAGGGTGACAATAGGATATCTGGGTTTCTGTATGGAATGATACAGGGTGTCTCTCTAGACTACAGGGGTTTTGGGGGGTTTTTTTTTGTTTTTTTTTTTTTTTGAAAAGTAGCCTTTTTTGAAAAAAACTTCACCTGCATCTAGACTGTAGTTGCATTCTTTTGAAAGTAAATAGAAAAAACTGCTGTGTTCTTTCTATCACGGTAATCCTCATTTTACGAGGAATAATGCCTTTTTCCGAAAGAGCGTGTCTAGACTCTTTTGAAAAAGAGCATCTAGACTACAAGCAGATTTTTTGAAAAAGCGAGCTGTTTTTTCGAAAGAATCTTTTGAAAAAGCCTCTTTCGAAAGACGCTTGTAGTCTAGACGTATCCTAAGTAAAAACTATACAGCTTCTTTCCCTATCACTTTCCTTTGGTATACCATAAACTTTCTAGTGTTCTGAAGCTAGATATTTCAGCGGTAGATGAAACCTCTGAAATAGCTAGCTTCAGAGCATTGAAAATGTCACAATCTGTAAGGGTGGTAGTAGTTCCCATATTTTACAAGACAGAACAGATTAGTTTATTGTGTAGCAGTTTTGTTGCCAAACTTATCACACAATAGATTACATCTTAAATAAATCTTAACATATTAATAAAGTTTTTTTTTTTTTACTAAGAACATAAGATTGTCCATACTTGGGCAGACAAAAGGTCCATTTAGCCCAGTATCCTGTCTTCCAACAGTGGCCAATGCCATATATCCCAGAGGAAATGAACAGAACAGGTAATTATCAAGTGATCCATTCCCTGTTGCTCATATCAGCTTCTGATAAACAGAGGCCAGGGACACTATTCTTGCTTGTCGTAATAGCCATTGATGGACCTACCCTCCATGAATTTATCCAGCTCTTTTTTGAACCCTGTTAGTGTCTTGGAATTCACAACATTTTCTGGCAAGGAGTTCCACAGGTTGACTGTGCGTTGTGTGAAGTAGTACTTCCTTTTGTTTGTTTTAAACCTGGTACCTATTTTCATTTGTGTGTTATGGGAAGGAGTAAATAACTCTTCTTTATTTACTTTTTATAGACTCTATCGTAGCCCCCCTTGTCTCTTTTCCAAGCTGAAAAGTCAGTCTTATTATTCTCTCCTTATTCCATACCCTAATAATTGTTGTTGCTCTTTTCTGAACTTTTTTCTAATGCCAAAATATCTTTTTTGAGATGAGGTGACCCCATCTGCGCACAGTATTCAAAATGTGCGCGTACCATGGATTTATAGAGGCATTAAGATATTCTGATTTTTATTCATACTACTTGAGGCTGTGGTTCAGTTTGGGTTCTAATCACTGATCTTTGCTATAAGGATACCAGTTCGTTCTTTCCGCCTGTTTTAGTGCTCCTTCGTTCTTTGAATTTAGGGAATTATCATTTTGCAAACCTTAATTTTATGGTCTTAAGGAATTTTGTTTTAAATACTGTGCCTTAAAGGGTTTCATTATTCATATAGTTTTAAGCTTTCTGCTGTGGAAGAAACAATCTAGTCCCTGGTGAAATATTTTTCCTTCCTAAAAATGTCTGTTTACCGACTGTCTTCTCATCACTTAAGGAAGAACTTTAAGAATGTGGTTTTAATGCCACCATTATTCTTGGACATGTAATAACCTGCTAATTGCAGGTACTTCTGCAGCAATCTTAATCTAGAGAAAGTAGTAGCAGTTCAGGTGACTTTAAAATTTGTGTGTTAGTCTACAAGAAATGCTCAGACAATCAGAGGAGAAGGACACCAGAAATCAGTTTTGAGTGAGTGGTCTGAAATGGTTCTTTTATTGCAGGTTATAAAACAGTTTCAAACACATTTGTTGGAAAGGATTTGTTTTTCTAGATTAAGGATTTATAAAATTTTTCATGTCTATATCAGTAGTTTAAATGTCATCCAGGTTGATGTCTGTCTTTCAAAAGCCATGCATATAGAACTTGATGCTGTTCAAATGGATCACTGCTCTTTAGAAGTCTGAGACATGAAGTGGGGTATCAGGTTGTGGAGGTGGCTGCATCGTACAATTAGCACAGCAATTGGAGACTTGTAAGCAGAGAGACAAGGAGTTAAATGGGTTTGGAGACTAAAGTACCACTTGTTCTTGGAGTTGGTCACTCCAAGAAGAGAGTTAAATCACACTCACTGGACAGTGTATAAGGGAAACATGCACTGTTGTTACCTACTTCATGGGTATATCCAAGAGTTCCATTTCCAGGGTGCTTAGTCTGTTACTGTTCAGAGCACCAAATTATCATCACACTTCAAAAAGTATTTAAAAACTACCAAACAAAAAACCCAACAGCAAAACTAGCTGAGACATAAAACTGCCCATAAATCTTGCAACACTGACAGCTGAATAAAATAGACTAGAAGGAAGGTTACTTAGTTTGATGAGAAGTTTAAGGTTAAATTCTGTGACATACTTTCCTTTGACTGTGTTGACAGCTTATGTTGAGGTTTTGTAAATATAGCGTGGACTTGCAAAATGACTGTGTACTGCCAATGTATATTATGGAAAAACCATCATGCACAAATCCGAAAGTTTATATTTTTGGCAGGAAGAAAGGGAGTCTGTTTCAAGTAGAGTTGTATGTGAGAATGTACATGTGTTTATTCATTTAATAAACCATCCAACCCTACTGAGGGTGAAAGACAGTTCTGCACAACTTTCCTTATAGTGAACGGCTGTAACTAGTTTGCCTAAGGCCTGTTTTGGCTATATAGTGGAAACTAGAAGATCTACCTGGCATTGGTTGGGTTCTTAACTAAAATTTTGTTTTTCTTAATTGAAATAATTGTTCTGGAGTGGGGCTGGGGATGAGAGGTTCAATATGCATGTGGCCCTGGGGAGAGAGGACAGCCTCAGCCCCCTTTCACTGCAGCAATTTGGGGCCAGGTGAGAAGCACTTCTCCATGGCCGCTGCAGTGAGCACAACTGGGGGAAAGGTGCATTTTCCCCAGCTGGGGGACAGACAGACAGGCAAAGAGGCAAACCCTCTGAAATATAGTAGATAGCTGTCCCTTTCTCCACCCCTGTTCCCTGCTGGCTCAATGGAATTATAGCTGTCCCGGTCTCCATCTTTGGCCTCTTGCTGCCCCCTGTGGTCATTCTATAGAATGACCACAGGGAATTATAACTGTCCCTCCTGCCAGATCCCCCTCCCTTTGTTTCTCATAAAATGGAATCACATTCCAGGTACATCCCATTGTCCTGGCATAACCAAACCCTTACCTTGCTTTAAGTTATGAAAAGAGAAAGCTGCATACCAAATTTGATGGTCCTAGCTCTTCCCGTTTAGGAGGAGTTCTTGAACAGACCCCAGAGATGGACAGACAGACAGATGCACAGTTCTAAAATATACAGTAAGAAGGTAAGGCTAACAAAATCCAAACAATAGCAACAGTTTAGATTATAAATCTCTAACACTTTATAATCTGTCTTCATTACTTTACTCCTCTGTACTGCTCCCATTGGTAGCTATGCTGTTGGTGAAAAGTGATATACTATTTGCATGGCGAGCCAATTATTAGAATGTTAAATCTGTATGGAAACTAGTGGCTACAGTGTAGTGTATCATGTACTGGCCTTTAAAACTGTACCCCTCTATACCAGTATTCCAATGACAAGACTTATTCCACATCTGTGATGCCAATTAAATAATTATATTTCTTCTTTTTTGTTCCCCATATCCTTTTCTAGAAGAACTGATTTAAAAAAAACCTCCTTAAACACAAGTCACCTTATGGAATCTATTTCCAGAGAATGTCATTGAGGCCCATAACTAGATTCTAAAAAGGACTTTAATGTTTGTCCAGATAACAAGAATATCCAGAGTCCTTAAGTCCTATTAAAAACTCCCATTTTCTGAGTGATACAAACCATGAGGCAGGAATCAGAGCATAAGTCAACCTTGAACTATAGAGTATAGGAGGAAACTTTCTTGAGGGGCACATTGTCCCGTGATTGCTTACTACAGAAGTTCTTTGTCCGAAATAGCTAGTGTTGGCCATGTTGGAAACAGGACCCAGAGCTACCTGGACCACTATTCTGATTGCTTGTGGCAATTTCTGTGTTCCTAAATGGAAGCTTAGCTGTCAAGTGACCTCTTCTACCTCATGCATTCAAATGTCAGAGCCAGGAGTAGTATCTAGGAATCCTGACTTCACTGCTGCTTGCTTTATTAGATCACTTGCCCCTTCCCTAATGACGGCTCTCATTTATACCTGTTCTGTAATAACTAGAAGAATTTACAAAAGTGGCGAGGAGTCCTGTGGCACCTTATAGACTAACCAAAGTGTTGGAGCATAAGCTTTCGTGCATCTGACGAAATGTCTTGGAGCATAAGCTTTCGTGGGCAAAGACCCACTTCGTCAGATGCATGAAAGCTTATGCTCCAACACTTCGGTTAGTCTATAAGGTGCCACAGGACTCCTCGCCGCTTTTGCAGATTCAGACTAACACGGCTACCCTTCTGATAGAAGAATTTAGCTTTTGCTCTACACTAGAAAATCCTCATTAGTCCAAGGGAAATGTGGCTTCCAGCTGTGATGTCCGGCTTTGTGACAGATGTTCTTGGAACATCCAGCGGGGGCAGGGTACTGAAAGGATTAATATTCCAAGCACAAATACGCACCTTGGAGTAAACAGTAGTCAGTGAGTGCAGCCTATGGCAAACATCCTTAAAAAGGAAATGAAATTGAAATCCCTGGGTGGTTGGAGGGTTGGTATAATCTGAGGCTGCTGTGCTGAAAGTAGCACTGAAGTGTCTGCATTCCTCTACTCCCTTCCTTTTTCTGTAAGATTTACTGAGTAGATTTGGTGTCTTGACCTACAAATGCCCTCCACTGATCAGCCCTTGCTAGCTGAAAATTTGCACTCTGCGTTGAAAGTGCTGGATTTATTTATTTTTATTTTTTTGGTTAAGGTGTTTGCAACGCAGCTAAGGTGACCTCTGATAGGAGTGTGTAGCACTCCGTTCTAGTGCTTGCACATGTATTATCATGAAGCTGTTTTCCAAAACAGCCATATGACATGGAGCTAGGAGTTAGTTGTAAATTTTAATGCTAACGGACACTGTTAAGTAGAAGTGCCATGAGAGTTTAACAAAATAGTTAAATGTGGCCTGTGCTATCTGGATCTGTGTGTGCTGACTGGTGGGTTTGGGATAGACGCTATCTACTGGTTATGGTTAGAACAATTTAAACATGATTGTGCAAATGTCTGGCACAGGCTCATTGTGGACAGATTCCCTCCCTCCCCACCCCCCTGTCTAAACAGTGCTGGAATGGTTTCAAGACTGCTTTAAGTATTAAAAGTCTCAGGGGTAACAAAAAAATATAGATGGTATCATGAGTTTTTGTGGGATTTCATCTGAAGAAGTGGGTTGTGCTCATGATACTATCTATATTCTCTTAAGTTGCTACAGGACCATTATTTTTTAAGCTTTGCTTTAAGTATTGGTAGCCTAGGGCGTGATTCTCTGACTAAAAGGAATTCCTCTCCATCTGTCTCAGGGAAGCCATGTTTAAAGCTCTACTAGCAACAGCTTGTTCAGCCATTGTTCGTGCAGTGGTGTGGGTAAGACTATATAGTCTTCCCTACCTTGGAACAGCAGCACAAACTAAATACATATTCTAAAATGGAGGAGTTCGCCAAGCATTCCTGGCCTGGCCGACATTCTATTGGCAGTTCTTGGCTGCCAGAGACAAAGGTGAGCTGAAAGTTAATTCAGGCTGGTAACTGTGGCATAGAGATTGAACTGATGAAGTGAGCGTGTGAGGTGGGGATGCAGCTTGCCAGGTTAAAAGGCTGTGTCCATAGGAAGTCACTCATGTAAGTGGAGCCACTAAACCAGGGGTGGGGAGCCTTTTTTGATTCAGGGGCCAGTGACCCACAGAAAATCAGGAGTCATGCAGCAAAAAATTCCCCCAAAACAATGCTGTTCTGACCTGGCCCCCAAGTGGTGAGAGAGAGAGATTAAAAAAATCCCCACCCCTCACAGATGTGGCCCCCAACTGAGAAGTAGAAAAAAGGACACTCCCCTCTCACTCCAGCACCACAGGGGGCGAAGGCAGAGGCTCAGGGCTTATCCCCAGGGCCGGATTAACTCTGGGGGCCCAGGGTTAGTAGATTTTTGTAGAGCTCCCTGAGCTCTCGGGTGGGGCCAAAAATGAGGGGTTTAATAGGGGGGATAATGAGGGGATAGTTGGGGA
>JANRFK010002918.1:6332714-6354239 GCA_030068395.1 Apalone spinifera | reverse complement strand
GAGGGCAACCAAAATGATTAGGGGGCTGGAGCATATGACCTATGAGGAGAGGCGAGGGAGTTGGGTCTGTTTAGTCTGCATAAGCGAAGAGTGAGGCGGGATTTGATAGCAGCCTTCAACTTCCTGAAGGGAGGTTCCAAAGAGGATGGAGAAAGGCTGTTCTCAGTAGTGACAGATGGCAGAACAAGGAGCAATGGTCTCAAGTTGTGGTGGGAGAGGTGCAGGTTGGATATTAGGAAAAACTATTTCACTAGGAGGACGGTGAAGCACTGGAATGGGTTATCTAGGGAAGTAGTGGAGTCTCCATCCCTAGAAGTGTTTAAGTCTCGGCTTGAGAAAGCCCTGGCTGGGTTGATTTAGTTGGTATTGGTCCTGCCTAGAGCAGGGGACTGGACTTCATGACCTTCTGAGGTCTCTTCCAGCTCTATGATTCTATGGTTCTATGATTCTTAGCATTTATAGCACTCTTCCATCTGCAAGGTGCTTGACAAACACTGATCTTCCTCCCTCTGTGAGATGGACATGCAGCAGCTCCATTTTCTCCTGGAGGCAGTGGCTTAATGACTCATCAAAGGACATGGAAGATTTGGTGTCAGATGGGATTGGATTCAGCAGCTCTTGGCTGACAGTCCTGTGTACAAGCCATTACACACTGCCTCTGTCTTTTGAAAACACTTATGATACAGTTTGAGCCTAAGCCAGGAAATGAAGGCAATAGTATTGTTTATGATCCTTGAGTTGCCTCCATTGGTCCGAATTCAGCCCATCCTGAAACCAAATGTAATCTCCTGGAATAACCTGCTTGGTTGCAACTTCCACGTGGTCTGGCTCTGCACTGGGACTGAGTTAAATGGTGGCATGTATCAGTGCCTGGTGCACACCAACGGCTTATCTTCACGTGCAGTGTGACAGCGGCACAGCTGCACCACTGTAGCGCTTTGGGGAAGGTGCTGCTGTGCCAGCGGGAAAACTGCTCTTGTTGGCGTACAGCTCGTCAGCTGACATGGCACTGTCTTTGTTGCGGGTTAGGGCAGTGTAACGACATTGCTTCTGGGTGTGATTTTTGCACATGCCTTGTTCAGCCACCTAGTTCTAGTGTTAGGTCTGTTGTGTAGCCCTGACCTAAGGCTCCCACTGTTACTTCTCCAGCAGCAGGAAACTGTAAGAGAAGTGTTGTGTGGGTAGAGGTTGTGGTTTTCAAAGGGACTGAGGGGGAGGGTTGTGCACAGAGGTGAAAGTGGGCCAGTGCATCTGAAAAACCAGACACAGGTACCAGCCCGCGGATTGCCAATTTTTTGCTCCCCCATGTCTGCAGCACTGACAGACGCTATTGGTAGGGCCACTGGTGAGGGGAGGAGGAGAAGGGGCAACTACACTGGGGCCAGCAATTTACAAGGGACCAGGGCTCCTGGCTTCCACCATGCAGCCCTAGGGCTCGTGGCCACGAAAGGCTGGCCAGCTGGGTGTCTGCCCCCAGCCTTGCCTTGTTGAAAATGCCGTGCTCGGTGTAAGGTGCACCAGTAGGTCCCGGTGTCTGCTTTCACCCCTGGTTAGCACCCAACTCACAGATCACTTTTTAAGGTATGTTTGGAAACTCCAAGCAAATGGGCTCTAGATAGCGTGGGGACATAAGATGATGTGAAATTAAGGAAGTTAGTGAGGTACTTGGCTGTGCATTTATCCCTCACTGTTCTAGGCTGGAGTGACTTGGTGCTGTGCAGCAGTGTTCTCAGTGACCTCGCTCATGCTCTCTACTCATCACTCTTCTGTGTGTGGTGCTCTGGATACCCCCCATCCAGGATAGTCATTAGTAATTTTATGAACTGTATTGATTTGAGTGACGAGGTCATCTCCTTAAGCCTGGGGTGGGGAACCTTGTTTGGGTCAGGGGCTGCTGACCCACAGAAAAATCAGTCAGGGGCCACACACATGAGAACAGTACCTCCCCCAAATTCTCATTGATGTGGCCCTGACTGAGGAAGATACTCCCTCACATCCCCCTCGCACACCAGAGCCTATGGGGGGGCCAGGTTAGTAGATTTTGTGTGCTCCAGTCCCATGGGGAGACACTGGGGCGGGGGAATGGAGTTCCTGCGTGGGCTCCCCAATGCTGGGGAGAACCCTGAGCCTCGGGGGCTGAATCCAGGCAAGCTGTGGGCCACTTCTGGCCCCTGGGTCTTAGGTTCCCTATCCCTGTGGTGGGCAGCCTGTGGCCCGAGGGTCACAAGTGGCCTATCAAGGTTCTATGTGCAGCCCACAAGACATTTTGTTTATGGTTGGCCATGCATAAGAATGCTAGATTCTACTGGTTTCCATCCACTTATGGAATAAGCAAGGTGTGCTTGCTTATTACACACAACACTGACTGTGAGAGCTGTGTGCTCCCTCTACATCCAATCAGTGCTGCTACGGGTCAGTCCGCACACCCCACAAATTCTAGGTACACAAACGCAGTTAGCAAAACTACCCTATCCCGGGAGACTGTCTTGGATACAGCAGTCTTGTGGTCCACTGATTTGGAGGGCTACTCATGCAGCCCACTCACTAGCCTAGGTTGCCCATCGCTCTTCTTAAGTGTTATCTGGTACGTGAGATAAATATAGAGCAGGACATGTATTAACTTGAACCACAGAGTTGATAAACTGGAATGGTTCCTTTTGGAGCTGTCTCTGTATTAATCAAATATTTATTCATGAATTGTTTCAGAAGGCGTATTTGTGCAATAGACAGGGAGCTCAAACCCGTAATTATGTGTTAGATTCATGCTGATGGAGATACTTAGCAAAAACATACTTCACTAACAGAAGGAAGCTTTGGAACTTTTTGTTTGCGTAGATCTAAAATACTATTTTGTAGTTGCGAAATTTCAATTTTTGTTGGAGTTTTGAGTTACCTAGATGAAAAAATATCTTCCTTCCTGAATTTCTGACTCTTACAAGTGATGGTATTGAGCCAAGTCTATTTGTAGTTCTTTTTAACAATGAAACTGGTGGGGAATTTTGGTTTCTCTTCCCAAAGTGTGTGCCCCATATGATGAGAAGCAGACACAGTTTATGCCAAACTTGTCTTGCATTTTATCAAGGGGTTTCTAATTTAGTCAATTAAAATAGAAAAGGTGCCATGTGTCAAGTTGGTGGTTTCCCAAAAGTTTAAACTAAAGCACTTTTATCCATTTTTCTAGGTAGAGCCAAGTGAGTGAAGGATAGTAATATTCCCTTGCATTGTCTGGCTCTGTTTCTCCATGTTTTATTAACTTACAAAAAAGTGTAATTTCAGTATATCAAATTCTGGGTAACTCCAGGAACGAGGCACAGCAGAACTTTATTCTCTGAGCTATACATATAACAAAAGCACTTAGTTAGCAGAGTAAAAGCTGTAACATTTCATGGGGTGACCTTTTCTAAGGCGTTGCTGCAAAAGGGGAACCTGGTTGCTGAGATTTTGTGGCAGTTTGAGAAGGAAATGAGATTTTAGGTTGTGTAGAAAGCTCTTCCCGCTACTCTTCTCTCTGTTGCCATAGGCAGTGTGGGGAGGCATTCAACTCAAGCTGATAGTTTGCCACCTTGGCAGGGGGCTGACAGCCACCATGAATCCTGGGGCAAGACGCACTGGGGCCTGCACCATGGCCCCAGAAGGGGCTGAAGACGTCAGCCCTTAGTGCCGCCCAAACTGCAGTGCATCCCATCCTCCCCACGTCTTCAGTGCTGTGTGGGGCAGCAGAAAGGTGCTGTGGTGGCAATTCACAGGGGCCCAGGGCTCTGGCTGACACCACTGCCGCAGTAGTGGGGGAGCTCAGGGCCTTTTGAATCTCCGGGCCCTGGGGCAACTACCCCTTTTCCCCCTCCCTGTCAGCAGGCCTGCACCTTAGTGCACCAGACTGGAGTAAAGGCAGTTTGGACGGTGTCTTAAGTACTCCCGTGTGATGTGCAGAACAGGCTTGGTAGCTGGAGAGCCACAAGCTGTATTTCTGCTGACTAATTTCTAGGGTTAAAGCTACATTTTTACTATGTTTGGAAGTTTACAAAGGATTGAAGCCATAAACATTGCTAGTAATAATTAGTTTTCTAACTTCTGCATATCTAGTGCCTGGACACACCAGTTCCCTTTGTATCCTAAGGAAGGTAATGCAGCTCTGCTAAATTAGTCCTTTTTTAGTTTTGCTATGTTTCTGTATTCAGCTATAAGGTCTTCAGGACTGGCCATGGCTCATGTACTTTGTGCTCATAAAGTGCCTGCCATAAACTGGAGATATAATCTTGACTGGTTAGCATGTTCACACTGTTTTGCAGCAATTGTTCCTTTGTTTTTCCAGCTAAGCGTAAATATATGCATATACAAGAAGATTTACTTGGCCCCATCAG
Source organism: Apalone spinifera (assembly GCA_030068395.1). Taxonomy (NCBI): domain Eukaryota; kingdom Metazoa; phylum Chordata; order Testudines; family Trionychidae; genus Apalone; species Apalone spinifera. The sequence continues at coordinate 6,349,878 of JANRFK010002918.1, read as the reverse complement.
GACAGGGGGCTGACAGTGGGGGGTGGTGCAGAAATCAGGGCAGGGGGTTGGGTGTGGGGCGGCGCAGGACAGGGAGTAGGGGTGCAGGAGTCAGGACAGGGGGCTGGGAGGTGTGGAGGAGGTCTGAGGGTGAGGATGGCACTATTTGTGGCTGAGGGGTTTGTGGCAGGGGGCTACTTACCTAGGCCAGTGGCTGGCAACATGGAGAGCCGGGGCCCCAACCGGTCAGTGTCTTCCTGGTGTGGCTGTCTCCCTGTGGTCATTCTGCTGTCCCCCATGCTGCTACCCCCAACGGTCACTGCAGAATAACTCTCTCTCCTATCAGCCCCCTCCATTTTCCTGTTATGGAAAACAATCCCATTGCAGGCACATCCCATTTTCTTGGCACAACCAAACCCTGGCCTTGTTTTAAGTTAGGATAAGAGGAAGCTGCACACTCAGTTTGGTGGCTCTAACTCTTACTGTTTAGGAGGAATTATTGAACAAATGGACTCTGACAGATGAACGGACTCACGGACAGACAGTTGTGCAATCTCTACAGATACAGATCTTAAAAGGAGAGTGACCCATGCTGCAACTATTACATTGTTCCCCTTCATCCTAGTGGTTTGCGTTAGGAGGACTCTCGTGACCTCCTGGTTTCACTCTGAATGTCTGGCTTCTAGCAGTTCTTGCTGTTTGAGAGAAGAGATGGTGGTTTGAAATGAGTAAAACTTGGGAGGTTAGAAGTTGACTATAATTTTCAGAGAATGGAAAATTTAAAGTTAAGCATGCTTCCACATTCTCACTTGTGGTGTCCTCCTAGTAATGCAGCTGGAATGTGGCAGATGGACCATTTTCCACTTGATTGCTTGAGTGTTGGTAGAACATGCTGTCACTTTGCTGCTGCTTTGGTGCTTTGTTGAAATATGTCCTGCTGATGTACAGGGCATCCCCGCTGTAAGACGCTCCGGTATACATCCGTTCTGCACTAATGTTGTTGACACTTGTGGCAACTAATGTGTTATAAGTCCTCCCTTTCCCCGCTCTTAAGTCATGCAAAAAAAAAATCCCCAAACCAATTTGCACAAATGGAAGTCAGCTGTGGGAAAAAAAATCCCCACTTTTAAGTTGTTTTGCCATAAGGCCAAGTTTTTGGAACATATCTTGGACTTACAGCAAGGACGGCCTGTATTTTAATACTACTTCAGAATACTCTGTGGAGTGATTGGAGTCAGCCTGGAAGAGTTCGGGGTCTGGAAACAGTCATGAATCCCTGAAATGATCATGACTTAGCCAAGGTGGGTCTGGATCTCAAAGACTGCTTATAGTAGGGGGTCTCAAACTCAGTTTACCTTTGGATCAGTGCCAGTCCTCAAATCCTCCTAGTGGGCCAATGGGACTCCTTTTGGCAGGGTTCTCCACCCTGTGCATCTTCTAGCCCAGCCTGTGCTCTCCCCTCCCCCACAAGCCTCCTCTGGCCTTGCTTGCTGCCCCAGGCAATTTAAAACTCCTTTGGTGGCCCCCAGCACCACTACCAGTAGTGCAGCAGAGCTAGAGCAACTTCTGGCTGCTAACTCCGCACAACTGCCTGGGGGAGGTATGCGGAGCGCCGTCCTATCCATAGAATGGTTACTTTGGGGGACCGCCCACAACGGCTACCCAGCTGTCCTATGGAAGGGATGGTCTGCCAAACTCAGGTTTGCCCTGGGTGGGCTGGGGCCGGCAGCAGGGCTCGGGGACCCCCTGCACTCACCGTGGGAGCTGAGGGAAAGTGGAGTAATGCAGCAGGCTCTGCTTCACCACCGTCTCCCAAGCCAGCCTGTGCTGTGGGTGGGGCGCTCTGCTTCCCATCACCTGTGAGAATTGTGCCACATAAATTTCGCTTTTACTTTGAGTTGCATTTCTGAGCTTTAGCCCCATTCTGTAAGTAGAAACAGGCTTATTTATGGCCACAATAGCAATGACTTGGCACCCAGCACCTCTGCACAGAAGTGCCATGTAAGATTTTAGCTGGGATAGAGACAGTGGATGCAAGCATCCTTGGTTCTCTAGCCACTTGATCAATGTAATTCTCAGATATATGGAAAACCCAGCACAGATATCCAGTATGTGTGCTAAGTGGAGAGTGGCAACACTGTGGCTATTCTCAGCTTGTGGGATCACAACACGTCCTGCCCTCTTCCTTTGGGATGAGGAAGAAGCTGGAGTTTTGAATAATCATTGGATTCAAGGTGAGCAAACTGAGAAACTTAATAGGAAGTTCACAAGGAAAGCAGGTGGCCAGTAAGTGGCTTACTGCACTGACCTCCTAAGGTGTCTCCAGCACAGAAAAGTATGATCAAAATATCCAAAATCTAAATGGGTTTCAGGTAGGGATGTAAAATCCAGTTAAACCTTAGGTATAGCGAGATCCTGTTCACCTCCCCCTCTTCCGCTGCTGGGCTGGCATTGCTGGCCACACTGCGTGGGGGAGGGGTCTGGCTTTTGTTCCCCCCCACACACGCCCCCCAACATGCTCGGCTGCCGCTGCTGGCCTCTACAGCCCAGCATGGAGGGCGGGGGGCAGCTCTTGCTTTCCGCCCCTCCCCCTCCATAGCTGGAGCAGCCTTCTGCCCATGTACCTGGTAAGCATCACTCAGGGTGATACTTACTAGTTAAACGGTTCCCCGTTCACATCCTTAGTTTCAGATTGACTTGTGAATAAATGCTTTCCATTTCCATAGAGGCCGAGCTTAATCATGATCTGGTAGAAGAGGAGGGAGATCATATGTTAGGTTACATTCACTTGTGACCTTTTAGATTTACTACCCACCTTTGGAGCCTCTCACTTTACATTGGTCAGTCAGTCATTGCTAATACCTTTTCCATATAATAGGGTAATGGGAAATGAAGTTAAATGGCTTTCGTAGCACATTCAAGGAAGCTGAACGCTGAGCCTGTGACTGAGAGAACATGGCATTTTGTACAGATAGTCTGCTTTGGGGAGAGCCTTTTAGTTAATTCATTTATATGGATTTTCCTAATTATGTACAAAAGCTAACATGCAGTTAAACCTTTGTGCTTCAACTGAAGGGAACAATGATTGGGGGAGCTTGTGTGTGTGTGTGTGTGTGTGAAAGTTAAACATTATAAATCCAGTACTGTTACCTTACCTTATTAAAAATTAGTACATTTACCTTGGGGAAAAAATCCTGTTTTTTACCTCACCTTCCTGTATGCTGCCACTGTGTTGCTGACAGGCTCTGAAGAAAAACACCCAGTATCATTAGTTTGTTTTGAATGGACAGCTCAGGCTTGTGTGGATTGGGTAATGCAATCCTCCCTTCTTTAACTCTGCTATGGCTGAATCATGGAGTACAAATTTCAGAGTGACTGTTCAGTTTCACATTACAGTCAGAATTGTCTGCATAGAAAACAACTAGTGCTCGTGATCATGATGGGTTTCAAACTGTAAAAGGAACTCTGAACCCGTCCCAAAGTAAATGTACACGACAAACAAGTTACTAATGCCTGACAGCTGGCTTTGTAATGGAAAAGCTGGTCTGGATGGGGAGTGTTGTGCCATCTTGCTCAATGGGCGGTGAAAATGTTCAGAAATGAACTGTCAGGACAGCTGTGTTCTGTGCTTGGTTCTACTGATGACCTGCTTGATCTTGGGCAGATTGCTTCACCTTTCTGCCTCGGCTTCCCCCATCCATGAAATATAAAATACTTTGGAGGAAGTGCTGTGTGGCTTTAATATTATTTCTGTGCTCCAGTCTCAGATGGCAGCTTTCAATTAGATGAGGACACGAGGCTTTCTTCTTGCCCTAGGAAAAGAGGTTGGACTCTGATGCAGAACTTGCATATATCTTCCTATCAGGCATTCCATTGACAGATTTTTTTTTTCCATCTAACCAGTGGATGTTGCGATGATGATTTGAAAGAAGTTGGATTGACAGCCCCGAGTGTCTGGTTCTAGATAGAGCTTATGGGATTCACCTGGTTAAGCTTCTGCCATTAAACTGTCAGGAAGTGTGGCATGATTTGTGTCTAATTTCAAACTTCCCCCCACTTCTTTAGATGCTAAATCACAGAGGGGACTGTACCTCTGGTGCTCATAAAAAGACTTCTTGGGTGAAAGTGGTTTCCTTTATAGCGCACCAAATAAAGGTACTTTCCAAGAATTTTCTGGGGAGGATATCCCTAGATCTCTCTTCAGACCATGCTGAGCCACAATTTGCAGTTCTTTACTGTGTGATCAATATACTCTCATGTTTGAGAGCAGATATGAACACTTCCACACTGTGAAGTTTTTCTATAAGCAGTGCTAGCTGCCTCCTTGATTACAGTTTATCAGAGCTAATCTACACATGACTTTTGTAATGCTTTAACTATATTGGTTTAGAAACTATATGGAAAAGTACCTTTATATTGTTATAACTGCATTTACACTAGGGAATTGCACAGATGTAGCTGGATCTTCTCTTTTTCTCTCCCTCCCCCCCCCCCCCCCCCCCCCCCCGCCTCCATTATTGGAAAGCTGACTTTTGCTGGAAGCTCCAATGAAGTTTCATTAGACTGAATTGTGTTTAGAAAAGGGCTTGAAGGTTGAATGTTGCTGTTTTTGCTGATCTGTTTCTGAGACTATTGGATTAAATTCAGTCCTGCAACTCCCACTCAGGCACCAAGAGTAGTAATTACTTCAGCCATGTCTACATTGCAAACTTTTGCTGATGGAAGACTTTTGATTGCATGAGAAACTGTCCTAACACAGAACAAGACTGAAGGCTGCCGTTCCTAGAAACCTTTGGAAGAGATTGCAGGGTACTTCCATGAACGTTTCATTGAGATCTCTCATGAGGATCGAGGGACATCCCTGTTCATGTAAACAAACTGCTTCATATGTGGGACCCCCCCAACTCTACTGGGGAATAAAAAACAGATATTATTACCTCTTTGTACCATAATGTCTTCTGGTAGGAGTAAATTAAGTTAAAAGGCAATAAGTGTCCTGTTAAGTTGGGGGTGTCATCAGTACATCACTGTAATGGGAAATACATGCACAGCTTACTCTAGGTTCCTGCCCCTGCATTGAGCTTGCCCATACTTGGCTTCTGTGGTCTCAAACAGGTCCTGGTTTGTGGCATAACTGCACCTATACCTGAAAGTGGCCTATCTTTTTGTCTTTTGCCAAAGTGCGCAGGCTTTTCCTAGTCTACTTCAAATGGGAAGGGAACATTGATTCTTTAACCTTAGCCTAGAGGGAATCCTACCTTAGACCTTAGCCCACAGCTTGCTAATATGAGACTAGGTCAGTGTTTGGGAGGTGGGGGTAGAGATAAGAACAGTGATCTCAAGATTTTTAATCAATTCTGTGTGAGGGAGGGGAATGGTGGAATTCCCCTCTCCCTCCATCTTAGTCATTTATGTGCAACTCCTTTCAGTCTCATTGCTGTCTTGAAACTGTCCCTGGAAATAAGAATCATTTGTTCAGCAGGAGCAGTGTCATGTAATGCACATTACATGTAAAGTGAAGGCTGAGCACTATCTTTTGTGCATGTTCTGCAGCTGTGCTTGAATCTGGAGCAGTGAATTGCAGGTCACATGATTTCACAGGTAACTTGTCAGTAGAGGTACCGGAGTTGCTACCATCTTTTTCAACGTGCATTAGTGTGATTTTTTTTTTAATTATACAGCATATCCCAAGCTATATACATGCCAGCCAGTCGTTGAGGCTACTGGCTCAATATATCCTTAATGGTAGCAGAGCAACCCTAATACCCTCAGTTATCTGTAGTAGTCATGCACAAGGGTTGGGATTTTTGTATTTAAAGTCTGCCAAATGGTGTTCCCTCAAATTTTTGCCAACCCTGAGTGGAATGAATTTTCTTGTTTGTGGAGGGGAGGTGTGGTGCATGTAACAAAATTCATGTGGTGGAATGGGGCCCAGTGGGTTCTGTGTGGGAGAGGGCTCAGCGCTGGGGCACAGGGTTGAGATGGAGTGTGAGGGCTCTGGCTTTGGTTGCTGGGTCTCGGGTGAGGCTGAGGGTTAGGGTAAAGTGGCTCTGGCTGGGGGTGCAGACTCTGGGGTGGAGGATGGGGGATTCCAGGGGGGCTCAAAGCTGAGGGTTAGGGTGCAGGAGGGGGTACAGGCTCTGGTCTGGGGGTGTGGGCTTTGGAGTGCAGGAGGGTTCTCAGAGCTTGGGGCGTCTCAAGGTGGGGCAGGTGGTCAGGGCTTGGGTTTATCTGGGCAGCAAGGAGGGGCTTCATTTCCCCCGACTGTGGTAGTTCGGTGTTGGGTTCTTTGGGGAGAGGCTCCCCTCGACTAGCCACAGAAGCTTCATGGTTTGGGGAGAGAGATCTTCCCCTGCTGCAGCCAAAGCCCATATGTGGGGCTTAATGGGAAGCTGTATGGCCTCGCAGCCTGAGGGGAACTTAGCTTCCAAGGGAGATGATCAACATTAAAGGTTTACAGTTGTAGCAGGCCTGATTGCCAAGCTGGGTTGACTTTCCCAGTCTTTCCCCAAACCAGAGGCTTTTCTTAAACTGTTAACCTAATCTGCAGTACTATGTGTCTGTGCCTGCGACTGGTTATGGATGACCACTCCAAAGAGCTGCTAGTTTGACATGGACTGATACCTCCTTTGGAAAATGGCTATGTCCTTTGGCCACCTGAATTGGCTGCCTGTGACCAGTACTTGTATTAGGAAATGTGATCATTTTATCCAGCAGGGTGCTGGGGAGGGTGACTTCTGTTTCTTGAAATAGAATAGCTGTGATGCATACGGCTATCCATATTGGACTTTAGTGGTGGTTGGAACTAAAATAGAGAGCTAGGTTAAGAGCAGAATGCCATACTGCAAGAAGATGCTGTAGCAGACTTTATTTTAAAGAGACATTGTCAGATTAAGTGTTTAAATAACCCTTCCTTATCTATGTTACAGCTATTATTTTGGATGATCAAAACAGAATTTTTAAAATAGCATTCTCTGCTGCTTCATTTCTGCATTTCACTCTCTTGGAGTATGGAGAACTTCAGGTCATTTTAACTTTTTGCTTTCCACTCACTATTGTGATGTCAGTGTGTATTGTCAATGTGTATTGTGATGTGTCAGTGTTTGGGTTCCAGATGCCGCAGAGAATTTTTCTGGGTTTTATGAAAAATTGTTTCCATTTTTTTATTTAAGCATTAGATTTTTTCTGAAAAGAAAATCTAAATGTGGAGATTCTCCTGACTCCCTGTTATTGGTGGTAACTGTCACATCAGGCAGGCTGCACATTTAGGTTGCAGTTTTAACTCCCCTCCAACTATTATGATATAAATGTATTTGAAATATTGTTTTGTTGCAGTGCAAATATCCTCCCTGCAGTGTCTGCAATATAAACATCACAGCATCGTTCTAGTCTAGTGCATGAGAACTTGTATAGACACTCATTTTGTTTTACTGCCCAAGCAGAAGTTACAAAAAGTAACCAAGCAGCTAAGTAATGAAAAGAAAACATAACTTTTTACAGTTCATTAGTTCTGGATGTAACGCAAGTGTATAGGTTTTGAAAAATATAATCTGATGTGTCTTTAATTGTATCACCCACCAGACTTTTGTAAAATATCAAGTTCTGTCTGTATTGTTTTAGTAAAAAGGACTTGATGGGAGCAAACAGGTTTTGTTCTTGTGTGTGTTATAGTCTCAGGTACACTGTAATAGAAATGGCTGCAAATACTGTTTGCAAACTATTCTCTGGTAAAAACTCTCACCCCCTCCTTCCTGCAATCACTTGGTGCATTCCTGCTAAACTTGCTGTAAGGAGCGAAGAGGGTGTTGATCATTTGGACCATGTAGCTAAGTGGCTAGAGTGTGGTTGGCAGTCCCCTCCCCTTCCTGAGCTTCAGCCCTAACTAGTGTGCACTCTGGAATGACAGGCATTCCTGCTTGAAGGGAGCTGGCATGAAAGCTTATTTATGAGAATCACAAGTGCCTGGGCCTAGGATACAGGAAGAACAGGAGCTGCGGTGGATTGGCTGACACCCATGCCATTTCCTGAGTTCTTGCGTTCCCCGGTTGCAAAGCTCAGGATTTCCCCCACTTTCCAGTGTGGATTTCTCTCTCTAAAAAAAGGCTAAAGTACTCTTCCAGGCTGGTGGGATCCCCCGACCCTCCCACCGTCTTCAGGGAACTACTTTGAAAATAATCCAAGCATGGGGCAGGCACTGTTCTCGAGACCGAGAAGCCCAGCTGCATTCGGTGAGTAATGAAGGGCAAGAGAAACCTAGCAGTCTCTGGTTGGGACTGAGGCAGGGTTTGCAGGTGAAGCTGTGGAGTACATTGGAATGGAATGCTAGGATTGTGTAACCAGTTACACTTGGGGAAATGTCTGGTTCTAAGAGTAGCTGCAGTGGAATTACTTTGTGTCCGTCCTTCCTTTCTTTGCTGTGTTTAAATTTGTTTACTGTGCAACATGTTGTCCTTGCTGATCACTATAGTCAGGTTCTGTGCTGCATTAGGTAAGAAACAATCTCTGATCCTGCTTTCTGCTGCCTGTCAGGCGCCTGGCCACTGATTTACAGAGCCCAGTAAAATTCCCCAGACTTGACTGCAATTAAACATTTTATACATCTGCAATAGGGAAATGATGCAGATGGCCAACTTGTGTATGGCGGCGGTGAGCTTTTAGGAGTACCTGTAATATTCTAGAAAGTGGGATCCGCAGTCTTCTTTCTGCTTTATTCTATCTCTGCCATTTCTTGCTTGCTTTATACAGAGGGACATCTGTGATCTCGAATTCTGGCGTATTGTTGCTCTGACTTCTTGGAGTGGAAGAGTACTGATGTATACTGGGTATCTGGGCTATTTAATCAGTGCTTCAGATTTTTAAAGTACAATTTGATTACTTTGTTTGCTGAGTGTAGACTATGAACATAGCATGGCATTGGAAGTCTGCCCTGGGGGTCTGTTCCTAGCTCTGGGGGAGTGCTCTGCGAGTGAGGCAAGTCATTTCAGCTCTCTCTGCTTCTGTTTTCCTATTTGCACGATGGGGCAAAAGCACATGCCATATTTTGCAAAAAGCGCTTTGATATTTGGAGCTGGAAAGCACTTACATATGTGTAAATTATTCATTCTCTCGGATGATTTTGTTTTTCTTACTAAACTTGCACAAAAGCAGCTAAAAATAAATGGTGGGGGCAGTAAACTTCAGTCTTCTCTGCTCTCAGTGAAGACTAACACTGCTTTTCTCCTTGGATTTATGAGGTGATGGAAGGCAGATCTGTACAGTCTTGGTTGGGCTGCCCTCTCAAACAGGCTCCAGAGATTGTTTGTAGTTTTGTGTGAGAAGGGAAGGTAGATGTAATGACATAGTCATCCCCTGCCAGTGTTCCCTCAAATTTGTTAAGGCCATGTGTGGAATGAATTTTGTTACGGGCACCAATGTAGAGGTGATGTGTGGTGGGAGTGGGCTGAGGAGTTTGGTGTGGAGGGGGGCTCAGGGCTGGGGCAGAGGGTTGGGGCATGAGGGCTCTTGCTGGGGGTGTGATCTCTGGGGTGGATCCAGAGATGAGGGATTTGGAGTCTGGGAGGGAGCTTAGTTGTAATGCAGGGAGTGAGAGCTCTGGTTGAGGGTGTGGCTCTTGGGTTGGGCTGGGGGATGATGGGTTTGGGGGAGCAGGCTGCCCTGGGAAGAGAGGACTTTACCCCCCCGCCCCGAGCTCACCCACTTGGACTTTCATAGAACCATAAGCTGGAAGAGACCTCAGAAGGTCATCAAGTCCAGTCCCCTGCTCTAGGGGATTTGACTTTGCTTGGGGATTCTAAAGGTGCAGAAGACCTTTTAAACAATTCAAAAAGCTTCCCACTCCTGGAACAAATGTACTTGATGTTCCATCAATACAGAATTTCCCAACCTCCGGTCCATGGACCGGTGCCGGGCCGCGGGCTGCTGAAGCTGAAGCCGGCTGCTTGCGGCAGCTCTGGGGGCTGGGGTACATCCCAGCCCCCTGAGCTTCTGCACAACAGCCGGCTAACCACATGGCAGGCGGCTGCCCGAGCTGAAGCTGGCTGTTTGTGGCGACTCGGGGGGCCTTTGGTCGACTGGAATATTTTAATTGCATATTCATTGTTTCATAATGAATATGTAAATAAAATGTTACCGGTCCGTCAAAAGTTTGTGAATGGGTTTGCTGGTCTGCGGTATAAAAAAGGCTGGGAACCACTGCATCAGTATGTTGGGCTATGGAATGTTCCAATAGAACTAGGCACATCTCTGATGGTTGTAATGAAATTACTGTATAAGCGTGTAGCCAGTTTTCAAGCACTATTATTAAGATGATAGACAAAAAAAGGTTTTAGTTTACAGCATGAATACATATGTTGAATTAAAATCTGCCCCCGCCAGGATCCCGGTTGTGGCAGGCCCGCGGGGCTGGAGCAATCCCCACTGGCTGAGTCGGGGCTGGCGCTCGCAGCCGGTGGCTAACCGGTTAAACAGATCATTTAACTTGTTAACCAATTTAGGCAGTTTTTATATCGCTGGTATCTGCACATGGATGGCTTGTGTAAGGGGCTCAGGAAGGCCCCCCCCCCCCCGCATAAAAAGGCTCACCATGCACTGGGCAAGTTGCCTCCCTGTGGAGATGCACCGGCCTGCCGCCTTTGTGCCCTGGAGCAGGAGTGCTGGAAGCTTCCCAGAAGTGGGGAGGCTCCCGTAACCCTGCCCTGGTGGCATCACTGCCATTCACTCCTCTCTGCCCCCTCCCCCTGTTGCTCACCTTTAAGGCAGGCGAAGAAGATGGGAGGGTATATTCCACTTAAAAGCAACGGCATCTAGGCCCCCTGGCCTCCACTGTTCCAGAACTCTTGGCCCCTCATTTTTTTCCCTGCCTTAAGGGTGAGTGATGGGGGGTGGGGAGGAATGAGCTGCGGGGCCTGGGAAGAGGCTGAGTGGGGCAGGAAGAGGCAGAATGCAGGCAGGGCCTAGGAGGAAGATGCAGAGAGAGTGTGTGGCCTTGGTGCACAACATGGACAGGGTCACAGTGGAGGGGCGGAGTAAGGGGGGGGGCATAGGCTATTCACCGGTGGGGACCCCCAATTCTAGGGAGCTCCTGGCACTCCTTGAAATAGCCTCTCTAAATGAAAGACTCATGTGCTGCCTATTTTATCTCTCAGCCTTTTGCTTAGGTTTAAAATTTTCTAAGATCACAAACTCATTTGGTGATCGGTCGATTGCTTTCAGTAATTCCATACATAAAAATAAATTGAGCCATTTTTGTTGAATGGTAATCCATTAGCATGAAGTGGTCCAGGCCAACAACAAGTGCTAAATGAAATGCTAAAAACAAGCCCCCTGTGTTGCAAAATAAAATCCCAATAGCCCGGGATTGAGGTGGGAGACAAACAGTTATTTCTTAACCAAAGCAAGACTCTAACTCGTCCCATCTACCCTGCTTGTTCTTGTGGTTGTGCAGTGACTCATCACTAGCATCACTTACCCTGTATCTCATTAGTGCGATCTTCTTGAGCGGGAGTGCTCACTAAATTCCATTTGAACCCAGTGTCATAAGAAAATATGAACGCTATTAACGTTTCGGCAGGAGGAAAAATGGACTGGTAGAGTCTCCCCTCAGTCAGGAGGTCTCCGAGCCCCCTGCCATGTTCCTCTTTCTCTCACTGCAGAATTGGCAAGGGAAGGAGGATGTCCTCTATATTTCAACTTTTGGTGGGAGAAAACAGGTTAGTCTGTTCTGACTGGATTTCTATGAAGACTTTCTGTTTTTCCTTCAGGAACCCTGAAGTAGAATCTGTATCCAGGGCCATCCTTAGCATTTCTGGTGCCCTATGCAGCCCTGCACAGGTGGCCAGCCCCTCTGCTGGGATGTGTGCGCTCAAGGGCTGCAGGGGCGGGGGTAGGAGCAGCAGAGCAGGAGTCAGGCCTGCCCCCTGACCGGGATGGCAGGGGGAAGCAAAGAGACATGGCCCCAGTCCGCTCTGTTCCTCTGGTTCCCAGCCATATCGCTTAGGAGAAGAGGTTTGGGGGAAACATTGGGGGACTGGCTGCCAGAGCCCACAACGGTTCATACTGCAGCATGCAACTGCCTAGGGCACCACAACATTTGGGGCTAATTGATGCCCCACATCTTCTGGTATCCTACATGGCTTTATATTCTGAGGGATTGGTAGGGACAGCCTTGTCTGTAACCTCTGTAACTTCCCTCAGCTTCATCAAACTTCTTGAACATTTAGAGTGTGTCTAGACTACAGGCTTTTGTCGACAAAACTATACCTGCGTCTACACTACTGCCGAGTTCTGTCGCCATAACGTCGGCAGAACTCGGCAGTTTTGTCGACGGTGTAAACCTCATTCTATGAGGAATAATGCCTTTTGTTGACAGAGTTCTGTCGACAGAAGGTGTTCTTGCATTTACACTGTGCTTTTTCAAAAGACTCTCTGTTGAAAAAGAGGCTTGCTTTGTCGATAGAAATGGCTGTAGTCTAGATGCTCTTTGTCGACAGAGGCTTTGTCGACAGTATCTGTTGACAAAGCGTCTGTCGACAAAAGCCTGTAGTCTAAACGTACCCTTATAGTATACTGTTGTTCTATATATTGGGGGTGAAATTCCTTGAGAAGATTTCCCTATGATCAACAAACTTGTAGACAGTGAGCCCTCAGTTGGATGTGGGCATGGACTCCATCTATATTGATGAATTAAGTTAAACAAGATTTAAACTTATTTGTAGCCATACTGGGTGTGGACAGTGTGTGGGCTGAATTAAACTGGCTTAAAAAAAACACTAAAACCCATGCCAGCCCAAGGTCTCTACCTAGCTTAGAGTTCTTTTCTAAATCAACTTGGCTTAGTGATTTTTAGTGTCTTTTCATCCTGTATTGCAGAGGCCTCAGTGTTCTAAAAGATTGTGTGGGGGTGCCCAATGCCACTTAGAAGAGGGATGGGAGGAAGCAAAGAATGTCAACTAACAAAATAAAGAACACAAGAACGGCCATACTGGGTCCTACCAAAGGTCCTTCTAGCCCAGTGTCCTGTCTTCTGACAGTGGCCAATGCCAGATGCCCCAGCCACAATGAACAGCACAGGTAACCATCAAGTGATTCCTCCGCTTGCCCATTCCCAGCTTCTGGCAAACAGAGGCTAGGGACACCATTCCTGCCCATCCTGGCTAATAGCCATTGATGGACCTAACCTCCATGAATTTATCTAGTTCTGTTTTTTGAACCCTGTCTTGGCCTTCACAATATCCTCTAGCAGGGAGTTCCACTGTGCGTTGTGTGAAGAAATATGTCCTTTTTGTTTGTTTTTTAAACTTGCTACCTATTAATTTCATTTAGTGTCCCCTAGGTCTTGTGTTATGGGAACGAGTAAATTACTTTTCCTTATTTACTTTCTCCACGCCAGTCATCATTTTATAGACCTCTATCATATCCCCCCCTTGGTCTTCTGTTTTCTGAGATGAAAAATCAGTCTTATTCATCTCTCCTCATATGGCAGCTGTTCCATACCCCAAATCATTTTCATTTTTGGAGCCTATTATTGAGGTGTTTATCTGAAGACTTTCCTACTTAAGCTGGGTGTATAGTGCAATGCAAAATTATGTTTCAATGGGCGTGACCAGATTACACCATCACCGAGCCCTGCAACTTTCTTGGGAATCAGAGAGACATATACAGGAAAACATTAATCCACTAGTTCACTGTGTTGGTGGCAATCAGCTTGGTATGTGTCAGGAAATCTAAAAGTCTCAAAGGGGTCACCTGTTAGTTTGTAACTTTAAAAACAACAATTAGTTCTAGTCACCTTAAAGACTAACATATATATGCATATGCCTTGAATTTGAGAAGCTGACACCTGTCAGTGACATGGTTTCTGTTGGATGGAAAGTAATGAAGGCAGTTTAAGGGAATACAAAGGTGAGATCTCGTCTGTGCATCATAACTGCCCTCGACAAAATTACTTTTAACTTTGGAGACTCACATCCATGTGTCTTTATTTTGTTTTAAGAGTGCTTCAGATTAGAATAAATGTCAGGGGGAAATGTGTCTTCCAGGGAGGACGGTTTAGGATGCTTTTTAAAGTGCAGTTTAAATGCACTGGGAGAGGCACAGTTGCATAAAACGTGACAGGAGCACAGTGTGTTAAACATGTTAGTACGCTGTTAGAGCTTTTGGTCTTCACAGAATTCTATTGAGTGGTTAAAATAAACTCGGTGCCCATCAAACAAGAGTGGCCCATGTTTCAACATGGACATTGGGATTGCTTTTGTGTTAAAACATGATCCTCCCAAGCAGCTTTGCAGGTGTGTACTAGACTAGAATTCTCAAACTGTGGGCCGGCACCCCCACGTGAGTTGTGGTCCCCTTTGAATGGGGTTGCAAGGGCTGGCTTAGGATTTGTCTACAGCTACAGCAGTGTTTTAAACTGCATGTGTGGCCTTGGCATGAGCGCTGGGGGTGAGGTGTCCGAGTGTTCTGTATAAACCATCTCCACGAGGGGAGTTGTTAACAGCGCTGGGAGCATGGCTTCCAGACTGACGCTTTACAGTACTGTAACTTGCTGTGTTGTGGGGGGAGGAGGGGTGTTTTTCACACCCCGAGCCAGAAAATTTGAGGTGTAAAGTGCCAGTGTAGATTTAGCTTGAGACTTGCTGGGGTCTAGGGTACAGACCCCTTGCCTGGGGCGAAAGCACTTGAGCTTTAGCTTTGGTCTCCGCTCCCCAGAGTCAAGCCACCCCAACTGCCTGATGGATGGGATGGTCCCACGTGTAGATTAGTCCGTAGAGTCCAGGATGGCCTGGGAGATTTCCTGGCCGGGGAGGGGAGAGGGCTGAGGCTGGCAGCAGAGGTCAGGCCCCAGCACTCAGAGCGGCAGCGGGAGCCACGTGAAGCAGAGTGATGCCGTGTTTGGGGTAGGATGTTAAATATCGGTTAATTGAATCGTTGATTAACTCATGAATTCGTATCGGTTACTTGACTATTCTGTAGTCCCTGGGGGCAGGGTCAGCATCCAGTGCTCTCCGGCCCCACTCCCAAGGAGCCCCCTGCCACTCGGTGCTGCTACCTCTGTAGGCAGGTAGGCAGGAGCTGGTCCATGAGGGGAGACAGTTTAAAAACCAGCTTCCCTCACAGAGTAGCTGCCTGTCGTCGTTACAGAGGCAGAAGCATGGGGTAGTAGCAGCCCTTGTCCAGGGGTGGGTCTGAGCTCCCAGACTTGGAGCCAGAACTGAGCTGGGCTGCCTGACCGGCTCCTAATACACTTTAAATGCAGAGCTGCAGTGGGAGTAGGTCCCAGACCTGGCACAAGCCAGGCTGCTGTCCAGGCTGCTAAAAAAATGTACTGATGGGGGGGGGGAGCGGGCGGGCGGGGGGAGGATGCATGTGGTATATAGCATTAACTGATGAACTTTTGCTTTTCAGTCAGTTGGTTAATCGACTACACTATTACATCCCTAGTTTGGGGGAGCGGAACACAGTGGGCTGGGACCAGATTGCTCCACTTCCTGCTGTGCAGGGAAGCAGAGCAACCCAGCTGGAAGAGGGGTGGCAGATCGGAGCAGGCTGCTGGTTCACTCCACATCCCACAGCTCCTACCACTGTGTTGAGTACAGGGGACAACTCCTGCTGCTGCCCTGCGCCAGGCCCTCTGATAATCCCCCTGGTCATGTCGTTTTGTGGAGGAGGCTTCAGGGAAGGGGTGCAGTGGGGGGAGAGGGCGGAGCAGGGGCAGGAAAAGGCGGGATGAAGTGGAGCAGGGGCTGGAAGAGGCAGGGTGGGGTGGAGCAGGGCAGTGCTTGGGGGCAGAGGTAGAGTGGGGATGAAACGGGTAAGAAGAGGTGGGGCAGGGTGGAGGGAGATTGTCCTGCATCCTGCACGTAGAGTAACCAGATGTCTCATTTTAAAGGGACAGTCCTTCACATGGGCATCCCTTTTTTTTCCTTTTTTTACAAAACAGATAAATTGTCCTGTATTTTCGGTCTCTCCCCTCCCATCAGCAGAGAGTAGGGGGTCCAGGTGCTGACATTGTGGATGGTACTCAGGCTGGTGCTCAGGACACAGCTGGCTGCTCCCCCTGCTGCGTGTCCATGCTAGGCCAGCAGGCTCTCTCACCTGACCCCCTCACCCCATTTTCAGCCAGCACTGGCTGCTTGCAGGTGAGCTGCGTGGCTGGTCATACGTCACCTCTGCTACCCAAGCGTCCATTGTTTACGTGCTTCTCTCACTGTCCCTTCCCCCACTACCTCTGGCTGGGCTGGCCCCAAAGAAAGCTTAGGAGTCAAGCCCTGCATATGCCAAAGCCCTACACAGCACTGGCAGGGGGATGCCCCTCAGCTAAGTTCTGGAGTAGTGTAAAGGAAGCTGTTTCCAGCTTTCTTGTGCCAGGATCCTGCAGGTCCCCAGACAGGAGTGCTTAGCACCCTCTTCACATGCTGCTCCCTGCCCTAGGTCTTGCCTCCAGGGAGTGCAGGGCTGCTCTGTCCTCAAATCATCCTCCCCTGCTGAGCCACCTCTCTGGTCTTGTTCCCTGAAGCACCCGCTGCCAGGCTGGGCTCTGGTGCGCAATGCATCCTTATGGCTGAACTGCTTCCTGCCTACCTACAGCAGTGGCCAGCAACAGCTTGGAGGTGTTACCTGCCTTTCTAGATTGTGCGGGCAGGAAGGGACAAGCTGCTTCCAGCCATAGAGGAGCAGGGGGTGGGAGGGAAGAGACGACTGTCCTCTGGAAGCAGGGCAGGTCATCTCTGTCCGCAGCCCCACTCCCATACAGCTGGAAGCAGCTCCAGTCCCTTCCCTTCCACACAGCACCAAATGGCTGCTGCTGGCCACATTCTGGTGTGAACTCTGAAAGAAATCTGCAGAATGGGGCCCTTGACCCCATGGGCTCCCCACATGTTGCCTTGAGAAGATGCGGCACCAGGTACCAGGAGAGGCATGTCTGTTGGCCAGGCATAGAGGGTGGAGAGCTCTAGGCAGAGAGGGTTGGGTAGGGCCCACCAGTCACCCCCATCCCTGTGAGAGAAGGGTACAAGAATGCGTGTATCACCTCTCCCTGAGCAAACCTTAACGGTAAGCTAAATAAGACCCAAGTTATGCAGTTATTTCTTTTTAAAGGGGCTCAGTCATGTTGACGTTAATGTGAATGTTGTACTGCAGGGCTACTCAACTTTGGAAGCCCCGGGGGCCACAATGATACTCACAGCAC
>JANRFK010002918.1:6304681-6321399 GCA_030068395.1 Apalone spinifera | reverse complement strand
GAATAAAGGGGAATACTACATCTCTGGATCTGCTGGATCTGGATTAATTTCCAAACCTGTTTTAACATAACATGTTGGGGGGAGTTTCTTGCCAGACAGTTAGCCCACCATTAAGTATTGGTCTCTTAATAAGAGACCAATTAACTAAGTATTGGCCTTAGTTAATACATTTCACTTGTGACTTATGGTTTAAGTGGCTGAATCAAGCCTTTAAAGGACCATCCCCATCTCACAACCACTGCACAGCTCTGTCACTAGTCTTCAGGCTGGAGTAGCAGGGAGTGCCAGAGATCAGGACTGAGATATAGGGACAGAGCTATGGCATAAGTCCATCACTGGAATAGTGGTGGCTGGGCATATGCAGGTCTTGTTGGGAACCATTGGCAGAGTTGTATAGAGAGAGCCAGCACAGGCCCTACGTGCAGCAGGCTGAGATCAGTGCTTTCATTTCCACAAGCAAATAACTCTGCTTCTCCAGACTAAAAAAATGAATTTGAATCTAAATCATTCAGTATTTCTGCTTGGGATGCATGCTCTCTGCTCTAGCAGGTTTTATACTTGAACTGTGCATGGTATTAAACTGCTGTTTGCCAGATGACAAAACTAGTCTGACATTCCTGTTGTGCAAGCAAAGAAATACCTTCTTAGCTAGTTTAAGCTGCTTGCATACAACATGGGTGGTATTTGAAATGCACCAGCACTAATTGCAGATGATGTTGAGAAAAAAATGTAATGAAAGACCGCAAACTGTCCTGCTCCTGCTAACCCAGCCATGTAGGGTAGGGCTTCAAACACCTATGGCAGAGGGTGTGAGAGGAGTAAAATGTAAGGAGAGTTGACAAGCGTCTGCACCTGTTTTGCTTGCTTTGCCTGTTGAGAATCCACATCCGAACGGTGACCAGTTTCACAATTCTGCTCTGTGCAAACCTACATTTAAAAACTAAACTCAGTATTGTTTGACACACGAGTATTGAAAGCAGGATTGGAGTTAGTCACTCTGCAGTATCAAACCTGCAGTTTCACGTGACTAAAGGGTAAAATAGAAGGGTTCTGTGTTTGGATGGTATAAACAACAAGGAAGGGAAGAAAATATTTTAACAGGATAGTAAAGATACAACTAGGAGCCAGTGGACTTGAATTTGGCAAAGGAATGTACAATTTCCATGTCCAGAAGTGTTACCCAATGGTGAGATTGGAGAATAGGCTCCCAAAGGAACTGATGAAAGTCCCGTTGATGACAAAACATGAAATGGAAGGGAACAGCGTAGCATTGGAGTGAGGTGAAGATGGCTAATGTAACTGGTCTTTTCCATCTTTCTTTTCTCATTTGGAACATTAGGCTGCTGGCCTCTTAAACTTCACTTCACAGCAGAATAGGCTCTGAAAAAGCCACATTGCATATAACTAACTCTTACCCTACAGAAACAAAAGAGAGGACTATGCAGCACTTTAAAGACTAACAAGATGGTTTATTAGGTGATGAGCTCATCACCTAATAAACCATCTTGTTAGTCTTTAAAGTGCTGCATAGTCCTCTCTTTTGTTTCAGCAAGATAACCCTAACACGGCTACATCTCTATTACTATCTTACCCTACAGTAGTTCACAGTGGATGCATGGATTCTGTCCAAGACTGTGCTAAGTACAGGCACAGCTGTGGCATTCACAGTAAAGTGGGTAATTTACCCTTTGCTAGAGCAATAGATTGGCTTCTGTCAGTGCTTTATTTTACAAAAAATAAATAAATAAATAAATAAAATAAAGGGGCCAGTACTCCAGGGGAAAAGTTGAGGGGGAGAAAAAAAAGCCAGTGTGGGGCCGGCATTGCCCTTTTAAGACACGCGGCCCCTTTAAGACTGTCAGACATTTGCATACAGAGGTGCCGGTATGCTCTGTTCTTTCCAGGTAAGAATGGAGGTGCCGGTACTGCGTACTGGGCAGTACTGTCACAAAAAAAGCACTGGCTTCTGTGTTGGATTAGAGGAATTTGTATTGTTCTGGGTGCAGTGAAACTAATTATTAATCTGGTGAGAGAGACTCCTTACTCTTACTCATGAAGAGAGACCGATTGGATTTGCAGTTGGACCTAATTCTATAGCTGCTCTTCTTTTCTAACTCCCATTCAGGGGAGCGGATGGCTGCTGGCCTCCTCTCAGAATCCGTCTCTTAGTAGCCAAAACTGTCCTCTGAGGGCTGATCTTATGTGGCTTTGAATGGCACTGAAAACCCTCCAAGCTGAAGGACACTCGGCACTAGACAGGATCAGGGCCCTTACTCTGCAGTGAAACGTCTGTACATTCTGAGCTTCTGAAAAATGTGACCACTTCTGTATTACTGCAGTCTCCCCAGGAAGCACTATCTCCTGATCTCTTGCTACCTTTTGTGGCTCTGCACAGAAGACTAGTAGCTCTTGTTCCACATCTGGGAGTGTGTCAACACAGGTGTGATTGTTCCATGGAACACAATCTGACACTGAATAAAACTGATGTTTTCAAAGCAATTTGGTAGGAGGGAAATTGACCTTTCAACCTTAAGAAGCTGCGTTTGCATTAATATTAAAGGCCCAAAAGCAACTGTGTAGTAGAGCCTGGCATGGGACTTTTAAAAATTGTGTTCCCATGGTTATGGCAGTGGGTACTGTGGGTCGCATGAGATCACAGTCCCGCTGCAAAGCTCAATGCACTAGTTCTGTGCAGGGTTCTCCACTTCATCAGGAGTCCGGTGTCCTTATTAAACATGGGATATTCCAAGAAGTGACATACCAAGTGTGAGGTCTCCACATTTGGGAACCACTTGTGAAGACTGTATTTTCTGGATTTGGGTACATTACATTTGGGTCCCAGCCCTCTTCCCCTAGTCACTTTTTTCTTGTCATTCTCTCCTTGATCCGCATCAAACAGCACATACCGCTGCATAATATTCAGCTCTGCCTCACAAATTGGGAAGGGACTTCCCCAACTATAGATTTCATGGACTTTCTGGACAAATGCGGATTCATTATGTCAACTCTGCTTTAGATTTAGTGACCACAGTAGCACCATAGATGAAGGGTAAGCTGATAACAGGACTTGTTGTGATCCAGTGTTGAGTCCATATGGAGTAGGAGAAAGCACTTTCATCCTGCAGAGGAGTAGTTAGCAGAAATGTTCTCTGATAGCTAAATTGAGTGTGAGCCCTTCAATGTTTCAGTCCCATTCAGTGCCAGATGTATGCACAAACTAAGCAAGCTACATTTTAGGGCCTCAGATTGAGAGGCCTCTAAATAAGCTTTATTTCTATTTTCATTCTCCTTTCTGTTAGAATAATACACATTTTTTTGGTAATGCTATGGGGCCTCTTAAACTTGCTGAGGCTCTAAGCTATGTTATGTCTTGATCCAGCCCTGCTCCCTCTGCTTTTTCTTCAAATAGCAATACCTTAAAAGTGTGCTATGAAAGGAAAAGCTTTAAGTGAAAGGTTATGCCGAGGATATTGTAGCAGATTCCATTGTTAGGTGATGGCTGTAAATGCAAGCACAAAGTGTCCTGGTTGCATTCATTGCTTTGCTAGGTGAGCAGCATACTGATAAGCATGTTCAGCACCTGCCTGAGGAATGCTGCCATTCCTGGAGCTGGCTGTACTGTTGCACTCTCCCCAAGCCAGCCTTCCATGCAGATCAGCAAGATGAGCAGAGCTCTTCTGGCCTGCTTGCACTTGGCTTTTATCCTCACTTCCTTCTTTGAAGCACAAGTGAGAAGCTTTGCCACCGGTTACCTCTGGCATCTGGCTTTAAGGAGCGAGCAGCTGAGCATGCAGGAGGTCATGCAATCTGATCGAGGTCTTAATGGGTCAGAATCTGCCTGTTTCTAACCTACTTGAGAGTTTTCTGTGCTCAGTCCATGTGTGAGTGAGGAGTCCGTGGCGGTGACAAGGCACTAACAAAATATGGGACTTTTGTTCTCTTCCAGCTGAACTGTCTCAAGCAGTGAACAGTGGTACGGGCTTATCAAAGCCTTCCCCACCCTTGCCACCCAAGAGGGGCATTCCATCTAACATGGCACCCTCGCTGGAGTCAGCAGGTGCCTCGAAACCACCGAGTGATAGGGCAGTGACAGCTGCTCGTCCCACATCAATACCAGTGCATATCACTGTGTCTCACCCACCACCTTCGCCTTCTCCGCCACTGCCCAGCCACATACCTCCCGAGCCCCCACGCACGCCCCTCCCTGCCTCCAGCCCTGCAGCAGAAGCCCAGCTGTCTCTGGAACTGCCCAAGGAGAGCCCTCCACAGGAAGATCTCAGGTCACTGGAAGTGCCCAAGAGGGTGGCAGAGCAGGGGTTTGGAGAACCTCACGTGCCAACACGGCTGCCCCAGATTCCACTGCACATCCGGATACAGCAGGCACTGACAAGCCCCCTGCCAGTTACCCCACCTGCGGAGGGGTCTCACAGGGCTCACTCACTGCTCTTTGAAAACGACAGCTTCTGCGAGGACAATGGCACCCTGGGCCGGACCAGGTCACTGCCGGTCACCATCGAGATGCTGAAAGTGTGAGTACAGACTCTGCGCATGTGGGAGCACTGAGGGGCAGCCACCGCTGCGAGGAGGGGGGCAGCCAGGCATGCAGTGGTCTGCATTGTGGTGTGGGAGTGCTGCACCCCGTGTCTAAACGCAATACCTATGGTTGAGAAAAATGCCCTGGGAATTGAGTATTCGGAGAAGTGGGGATCACCTTGGTATGCTGGGCAGGAAAAGCAAAAATAGAGCTGAGGAATCTAGGTATTTAACTGCACTGACAAGACAAAGTGAGAGCCTCAGTTTCTTCATTCATCGGTGATTGCTCCTGATGGCCTGGAGCAGGGCTGGGCAAGAGGCTGTCAGCAGGCCGGATCCAACCCGCAGCAACTGCCACCCCTAACACGTTGCCTGGGAGCTGCTGGGGAGGAGTGAGCCCTTTCAACTCCTGCTATTTAAAGGGTTCGTGCTTTCCTGGCGGCTGCCAGGCAATGTGTTAGCGGCAGGGCCAGGAGCTGCGAGTCCTTTCAGCTGCTTCTGTTTAAAGGGCTTGTGCCTTCCCCGCGGCTGCCAACGTGTGAGCCCTGTAAATAGAAGGTGTTAAAAGGGCTTGCAGCTCCTGGCCCCACCTGCAGTATGTTGCCTGGGAGGCGCTGGGGAGGTGCGAGCCCTTTCAACACCTGCTATTCTGCCTGAGGCCCCGCCCCTTCCAGGGCAGCCTGCGACCACTTCTGAAATTTGTAAAGTGCCCCCCCTTCAAAAATTATTGCCCACACCTAGCCTAGAGAGACTGCTTGGGACTTGATGTGATAGTCTCCCCCCAGTTCTGCCGGTGTTTGGCAGCAGCTTTAAACCCTTAAACCCAAATGGGGCTGGCTGGTGATAGGTGGTGTCGGAGTTAGCTTCAGACAATGGATCTCCTTGAATTGGTGCTTGCTGAGTCGGTCTGACCCTTCAGGAAGGAGGGCTCATGCAGTGATTAAGGCATAGACCTGGGAACAGAAATCCTGAGTCTCCTTCAGACTGCAACGGCCATTGACTAGCCACTTGTGTGGGGTTTTCAAAAGTCCCCAAGGAAGAGTCTTGACTCGGGTTCTTGATCCCTTGACCCCCTTAGGTGCTTTTGAAAATCATGCCCATAATCTTTGTTTCAGTTGCTGCAGTTTGTGAATGATCAAAGCACTTTGACATCCCTGGATGGAAGGTGCTCTAGGAAAGCAAAGAAGTCTGAATACTTAATAGCTGAGCAGGGCTCCCACAAAAGAGTTGTGGGATAAAACATGGTGCAGCAGCCCCAGGCCAACAGCCATTGGCTAGGAGAGGGTTACAGTGCTAATGACCAGCTTCCATAGACACACTTCCATTTAAGTTGTCATTGGGGCTGGAGGAGAAACAAATCCCTGACTGCAAAGTGAATCATTGTCATTGTTAAAAGAAATAATAATCGTGTGCGTTTTTTGTTAGTCCAGATGATGATGAAGAGGAGGAGGAAGGAGACCAAGAAGGTCAACGGAGTTCAGGTCACCGCGTTTACATTGGTGAAGCACCATCTGTCACGATAATTCCTAGGTTAATGCCGCAGCCCCTGCAGGAGGAAGAGGAGGAGGAGGAGGAGGGAATGAGTGATTCGGACTCAGAGGGTCCCATCCTGTATAAGGATGAGGAGGATGAAGAGGAAGATGAAAGCCATAACAGTAAGGTTTCACCTAGGGGAGGGGGGGACAGCTTCACTCCTATATGTGCACAACTGTATTTAGTCACATCAAGAACCCAATCAAAGGGCTAACCAGTGCAGCGCCCCAAAGTGTTAGCCTTTTTTTGGCCTCATGAGAGGCTCCACATCTGCAATGTGTGAAGTATTGAACACTGGAAAACATAATCCCACCTATTCATGCAGAACAATGGGGACTGTTACCACTCCAGAAAGAGATCTTGGAGTCATTGTGTCTAATTTTCTGGTAACATCTGTTCACTGTGTCGTGACAATGAAAAATGGTAATCGAATGCTAGGAGCTATTAAGAAAGGAATAAAGAATAAAACAGAAAATATCATACTGCCACTATGTAAATTTATGGTATGCTCACACTAGAGATGTAAGCGACTAGTCGACTACCTGATAAGTCTAGGCTTATTGGGTAGTCAAGACACTATTTGACTAGTCACTCTCCCCTTCCCCCCTGCTGCCTCTGTATCAGAGGCAGCAACTGGGGAGGAAAAGCAGGAGCCGGTGCTGGGGGGAGCCAGCTTCAAAGTCCCCCAGCACTATCTCCGCAGGGGAGGCAGAAGCGTAGCAGGCTGCAGGCTGTGCTGTAGCTGAGTAGTCCCGGCTCATGCCCGGTCCACCGTTGAACCTCTGCCTTTTAAATGGAGTAACAGCCAGATGGCTAACCCCACTGCAGCTCTGCAGTTTCCCCCTTATCAACTAATTAAGTAGTTGATGGAAATTCTGTGGACTACTCAATGAGCTAAGTAAACACAATTTAACATCCCTAGGGTGCAACCCCCTGGTCTGGAAGCCTCTAAGAGCCAGAAGCGGGGACTGGACAACAGACAATCGATCACTTGATAATTGCCCGGTTCTGTTAATTCCCTCAGAGTCCCTCAGGCTCCATGTGGCGCTTCTGCTTTGAAATGTGTAAGAGCCCCAGCAGGGGCCCTTGTTCATTTCAAAGGCAAAACTTGGTAGTTCTTATTGACTAATCGAATAGTCGATGGAAATCCCATCGACTATTCAATTTAGTTAATCGAAATTGAACATCTCTACATTCTATCTAGACAGGCTGGTGTGGTACCTTTCATCATGCGGCAGGCTGTGCTATAGCTGTTACCTTAGTGTTGGCTTCTGGCAGCAGGGGAGCTGTGGTGCTTGACTGTGGGTGGGTGGGCGGATGGGGGGGGGAGGGGAGAGGGAGGCCAAGCTGTCTGTGGGTCTTACCTCTCTTACAATTTGAGGGCACCGCTCTCTCTACTCACACAAGGAACCCTTCTTCCCTTTCCCACAGGCACTCTAGCTAACAAGGTGAAGAGGAAAGACACACTGGCCATGAAGCTGGGCAGCATGGGCACCCAGCAGGAGCTGGAGGAAAAGAATGCTTTTCCTCGCAAGAGCAAGGAGGAGTGGAATGAAATTCGGCAGCAGATTGGAACAGCTCTGATCAGGTACGAAGTGCAGAGGAAAAGAAAAATCCTCTAGTCTTTAGCATAACTAAGGGTAAGCCAAGAAATCTGCTTGCCTGAAATGTGGCAACAAGGAGACTTTTTCTCTATTGAGGACAGCCCTGGCAGGTAGGGGAGATGGGCACTTGGTCACCACTGCGCTAAGCGTGGGCTCAGCTTGTGCCATCCAATTATGACCCCACTCCTTGGGGTGGAGGAGGAAAAATCCTCTCTACCTCATGTGACAAGTATTGGAGTGTAGCAGCTGTGCCCTGCTTTATCTGGCATCCCCACACGGACCGTTCCTGCTATGCTCAGCCCTCCCAGATGTGCAAGTAAACTTGATTGAAGTGTCCGCCAAATACAGGGTGCACTGAAAGCTTCTCTGAGCCATTTACACCCAACTTCGGACCAGCTTGTCCCCCCCGTAATACCTACACAACTGCTGTCTGGTCCAGAGAGCTCCATAAGAGCAGCACTTGCATAGGCCAGGTTCAGTCTAGAGGACTCTGCTGCATGGATGGAAAGCAGCATAGTTGTCTGGTTTGAGCAGTAATGATCTTAATCCAAAAAAGGGGAGAAAGATGAGTAAAGTGAGCATGGTATGAACTCTGTTCCCTGATTGCCTCCACATGAGAGTTTGCATCTGTGTGTCCTACAGGAATATGGCTGGGCAAGTGTAATGGTTTTTACCTCTTCTCGTTTAGGCGACTAAGTCAGAGACCAACAGCAGAAGAGCTGGAGCAAAGAAACATACTTCAGCGTGAGTAGAGTTGCCCTGAAGCTCCCAAACATTTAAAATTGCTGCTTTGGGGGTGTTTTGTTTTTTGTTGTGTTTTTTTTAAATTTCCTCTTGATACTTCACTTTGCTGCAGATGTTCTTATCCATCAATACTTATTAGCCAGCATGGGTAGGAATGGTGTCCCTAGCCTCTGTTTGTTAGGGGCTGGAAATGGGTGACAGGAGAGGAATCACTTGATGATTACCTTTCTGTTCGCTCCCTCTAGGGCACCTGGCATTGGCCACTGTCGGTAGACAGCATTCTGGGCTAGATGGACCTTTGGTCTGACCCGGTCTGGCCTTTCTTATCCACTGAGATCTCCTGGGCAAATAGGCTAAATACTCCAGAGCCCCTGCTTGGCGCTGTGGTGACCGGGCATTCTGTAGACTCTTACATCACTGTATAAAAAATAGTTTAATCAGATTTCCCAATTACATTGAGCAATGGGTTGAATTATGGTTAATGAATGGGACTCCATTGAATCCAGGCACCTGCGGTAGAAAGCCCTGCTTTTGGGTTGTAGCATCAGAGTGATGCAGAGAAGGAACGTGTTTAGAGATAAGGTTTTAGGCCCCTGTTTACAAACTGTACTGAGCTAGTGTTATTGTGCTGTTCTGTATCCCTTCTGTGGGGTACCAGCAAACACTGTCCTGTCTGAAGTTTCCTGGAGAATAGTGTGAACACTTGAACACAATTCAAAGGACCCTGTTCAGTAATTTATACCCGAAGGATTGTGAAATAACACGATTTCTTTTTTAAATAAAAAGTGTTTTGCTTGGATGTAAACATTTAACTGCAGTATGTACAGCCCACAAATCACTGAATCATGCTAGGGCATAAAACCCAGCAGATGATTATGGTCTGTCTAGCTTTGTTGCCCAGATGAGTGTAATTAGAGTTAACGGTTATAAATGGCAAAAAGAGACAAGACTTTAAAAATCAACTTTAGAAAGGAAAATGTCAGAGATCATTTTAAACAGAAATGTCCTTCTCTGTATTGCCTTTTAAACCAGTAGCATAACAGATTGGAGGAAGGGGGTGCTTCAAGTACCCATTTAAAAATGTGACTTAGGCCCAGAGGAGACAAAACCACTCAGATGGTTTAGAAAAATTTGCCTGGAGTCCTCTGCTTGTCTGGAGAGGGCCCTGGTTAGCTATTGACCCATCCTGAGGTAAGGCCCTTTCAGCCATCTGTGGTGTATGGGACACGTAAGGGTGTCTGATTCAGACATCCTTTCCCTAGTGCTCTCAGCATGCCTGCAGTTACTGTAGACAGACCACAGGAAATGCAGATATCCCCCTGCTATGAAAAGCTCATTTTCTGTGTTCAGCTCTTGAAAGTAGTTTCAAAAACAAGTAGTGTTGGAACGCTTAAATGAAACATTTTTTTCCCTTGCCAGAAAAAAATGAGGCTGACCGGCAGGCTGAGAAGAGGGAGATTAAACGCCGACTCACCAGAAAGGTACTGAAGTGCTCC
Organism: Apalone spinifera; assembly: GCA_030068395.1. Classification (NCBI taxonomy): domain Eukaryota; kingdom Metazoa; phylum Chordata; order Testudines; family Trionychidae; genus Apalone; species Apalone spinifera. The sequence goes on along the minus strand of JANRFK010002918.1, from coordinate 6,311,489 downwards.
ATGTTGTGCTGCCTGTCTCACTCAGCTGATATGGATGGTGGTGGTAGTAGCACCTAAGAGACTGTAGAGGGGTGGAGAAGTCCATGAGGTTGCTCTGTGATTATCCTGAGTGGCCTCTCATTGTAACAGGCTGGGAATTAGAATCATAGAGCACTAGAACTGGAAGGGAACTCGAGAGTCCATGAAGTTCCAGTCCCCTGCCCTCAGGACCCAATACTGTCTAGACCGTCCCTGATAGGTGTCTGTCTAACCTGCTCTTAAATATCTCCAGAGATGGAGATTCCACAACCTCCCTAGGCAACTTATTCCTGTGTTTAACCACCCTGACAGTTAGGAAGTTTTTCCTAATGTCCAACCTAAACCTCCCTTGCTGCAGTTTAAGCCCATTGCTTCTTGTCCTATTGGTCTCAGCTGTCAAGGTATCACTGCACCTATTGCTGGGGTGTTGGAGTTTTATAATAAAACAGCAGCGGCCATGGTTTTCACACTGGGTGGCCTTGAAATCAGTTTCCTAAATAAATGCTTAGGAGAAATTGCTGCAACTGCTTAGTAGTTGTCTTCAGTGAGATTTGTTCCCAGCACTCTGAAAAACCAGCCACTTATATTTAGGTGCTTAGATGTGGATTTAGGAACCTGACTTGAGGCAGCCAGGCTCAAGAATTGACTGCCATTTCCAGAATGGGGTGTGAAATGGACAGACTACCCCAGATTCTAACATTGCCCTCTCCCATATACCAAAAGGATTAGCTATGGATCTCAGATGGGTCTAGCCTGCAGGCACAGAGTTAATTTCGTTCCATAATTGTGTCTGGGAAGGAATTTTTCCAGAGCATATTGATATGTAGCTTGAGTACCTATTGCCATTCACTGGGACAGTAGATGGTGGTTATGCATTAGAATCTGGTTGGGGGTACAACCCACACAGTCAGTCTCTTGCAGTGGCAGGGGAAATGATATTGCTGTATCAAGGTCCCTCCCTCCATCTGTTCCTGTAGCTCTCATTTGAAATGCCTTCCTGGCCTTGTGTGCTTTTTTTCACTACCATAGACTCACTTCACTGATGAGGCACTTAGCTACTGTCCTTACTGAAGAGTTACTATGTACTGTGTTGCATCTCACATCAGGAGCTAACAGTTCATAATAGTGATCTCTCGTGTGGACACAATAAAGATTAAAAGGTGGAGTCTTTGCACATTGGTGACAAGTACAGTCGAAGCTGACCTGTCTTCTGTTGTTTTCAGCTTAGTCAAAGGCCTACAGTAGCTGAATTGCAAGCCAGGAAGATCCTGAGGTTTCATGAGTATGTGGAAGTGACAGATGCTCAGGACTATGACCGGAGGGCAGATAAGCCATGGACAAAACTCACCCCTGCTGACAAGGTAATGTCAAGAGTGCTCTCTTCCCAGCCCTTGAAGCCACACATTGGATACTCCATGCTCAGGAATGTGAGCAAAGTAAACTTGCTCTTCTTCCTTTTGCTTCAACTCTTCCATGTAGTGGAACCGTCCAATTCCCTCCCTCCTTCCGAATGACTCTTCCCACCTCTCTGGCCCCATCCTGTTGAGCACCCACCTGCTACCAGCACACTAACAGCTTCCGTTCCCTACATACAGAGCCCAAAGGGCCTCTGTGCTGCTTTTTCCTCATTCCTGGCCTAACCGCCCTCTTCTTGCTGTGGCAGGGTACAGATGCTGGGAAGACCCAAGTAAGAGGGTGTTCTTGGCAGGCCGAAGCTTGCCTGATCAGAGTTGTGGCAGGAAAGTGTTTCAGTCCAATTCCATGCATCATTGTACTTTAAGAACTGGGCAGACCTAAGGATAACGGGCACCTGGGAATTAGTCAGAATCGTAGGGTTAACCTGAGTCTCGAGTAGGGTTGCTGAAGAAGAATTGAGGGTGCTGCTGAGTTTGATCTCCAAATCCTCACTTGAGGTATAGCTATCTGCAAGCTCTCTCTTCAGATACGAGGAAATGGAGGCAGGGGTCATTCCTGTCCATTTCAAAACTACATGTGCCCTTCATTTTATTCACCACAAGTAACTGAGATGGCGTGGACCAGCCATAAGCAGATCGATTCGCGTAGCACGTCCTGAGTCTGTGTTAATGGTCGGTGTGTGTTTACGCCATGCGGTGACCTGAAAGGATTTCTCTCCTCCTCCTTGCAGGCTGCCATCCGAAAGGAACTGAATGAGTTTAAAAGCTCTGAAATGGCAGTGCATGAAGACAGCAAACACTTCACACGGTGAGTGAGACAAGACTCCAGCCCATTTGTTTGCCTCCGTGGCTGCTTTGGGTCTTGCTTGTAAAGCTGTGCTTTGAGCCCTTTAATCCAAGAGCGGATCTGAGCTTTAATATAGAGTATGAGCTTTAATCCTATGTGGGAGAAATGACCAGAAGCAGTTTTCAGCCTTTTATCTTCACTTTCCTTATTGCGGGAGCGCTTCTTGCGTGCACCTGCCTGTAAACTGTGGGCCTGGAGGCTGGGTAATGACTTCTTGAGCCTTTCACCAGTTTTCAGTGGGTTCAAATCCTATTTAAGTCAATAGTGAGCAAAAGCTGATTCTAGTTAACAGCTGGTTAGTGGTGTGTGTTCCATCTCCAGATCGCCAGGTCCCCATGTCACAGAAAACACCATAACAATTCCTCCCCCAACTCACTCCACAGTCTCTGCATAGAAGTCAATAGAGCATGGAGACTGAAAAGCTGCTCCCTCAAAGTTGGGAGTGTGTTGGCTTGGCAATGCAAGTAAAGTTCTTTCTCTGTCCCCCACTGGAGTGGGTTGGTGCGCAGGGGTGTGAAGTGACTTCAAAGTTATCACCAAGAACCAGTGATTTCACACTGTCAGTGCAGACATTCTAGCAGTATAGACAACCTGGTTTTTTAAAACATCCATAACACTTCCTTACAGTTTACCCACATTCCAGCTGTGACATTGATTTTATTCTTCCGTCTTAGGTACCATCGGCCATAATCCTCCAAAAGAGGGAGTGAGAAACCAGAGCGGAGAGGCCTGAAAGTGTGTGGTATTTCTATCTTCTTGACAGTACAGTGAGAGAGAACCTGGGGGCTCATCCATGCTTTGCCTTGAGAGCATACCCAGAAAAGGGCTATGAGCTGGGGTGCAGGGGGATCCTATCTGAATGTAGCATTTCACTGGAACAAACACATCTCAAGTGCCATCAGGCTGGAACTGAACACTATACCTCGCATGATACAGCAATACTCCCCAGGCATGCAGGCACCCTGGCTCACCATCCTGGAGACCACTCTGGCACTGGAACTGAGCTCTTCCACCCCTCCCCCAGCTGCCTTTATTGCTCACGATGGACCCTGTTCTCCACTGTAAATAGTCCTTACAAACTGGTTGGAACTCTTTGTTTTTCCCTTTTTGGTAAGGGGAGGGGAAAAATAATCTAAGCTCTGATGTTCCAGAGAGCTGGGAAGCATGTGTGTATATTTGCTGTGTACAAAGGAAACCTTTTTTAAAAATGCTGTCCTGGCAGGAGACTGACATGTGACTATTTTTGATTTTGCTTGTGTCTTTTTAATGTACTTAATATTCTGAATCACTACTGACCAATGTATGTTGCCCTGGAAGGGAAATGTATAGACCTTAACAACATATGCTGCATCTTGTAAACTTAATTTTTTTTATTTTACAAAAACCAAACCCACGAACCTGCTCCTGCGCTAATAGACCTTATCTTGAGACAATTAAGCTCTTGTTTAATAGGAGCTACAGACAAAGGAAATGACTGTTGCCTTTTAAAGTTTTGTTTTTAATTTCAGGAAATTGTGGCATGTAGTAAGCTTTCTTTGATTGTGACTTCCTCTATTTTTTTTTTAAGTCTCCCAAATCAGGGTGAAACTTGCCTTTTCCTAGTCCCATAGCGAAACCTACTGGAAATTTTGAGCATTACACTGTGGGGCAGGGGAGGTTTTAAAAAGTGACCTTAAAACCAGCCAGTCTTTTAAGAGTGTTCTCATTTAAGACTCTTTTAAGAGTGTTCTCAGTTCTTACTGAATGTTAATGTTGATATCAGCTACTGCTGTAATGAAGTGCACAGCACTTGTCCCATGGGAGTGAAATGACACTTGGAAAGAAGGGAAGGCAGGGGGAGATGTTTAAGAATATGGGGGATTTGGGATTTTAAGGGGGTGGAGAGTTCTGTGGTGTTGGATCACTGGCTTGTCTTATTCATTACTTGTTCACTGTCTTTGCTGGAGATCACTCACAGCCTGTGCTAAGTAGCTTCATGCTCGTGAATCCTATATGCCTACCTAATGTGGAGGCCTTTTCATACGCTTGGTACTGCCCTTTTTCCATGATGTGCCAAGTATCTGGTGGACCAGTCCCACAGGATATAGTGTGGCACCCTCATCTGCTACAATCACACCCTCGGGAGATAGTTAATTCTTGTTTCATCTCAGTCATATTCTTATGCAAGGAGTCACTGGGGAGAATTTCTTGTTTCTTCAGGGTCCCTTTGCTGCCCCCAAACCAATGATTCACAAAGAGGCAAAGATTGAAGTTCCCTTTTATGGAAAAAATTTGGAACTGGTGCATTGTATTTCCATATTGCTTCTCTGATGTACAAAATCTCTGTAGACTACATGATTGCGTTGTATATCTGTTATCCTGTTGACAAATTTTAATTATTAAATAAAGTATTTTAGGATTTTTTTTGTAAATAAAACAACTTGTCTTGTACTTTTGCCACTCTCGGATAGGTGACACATACTTGGGGCAGGAGGGGGTTGTGACCTAGGGCATGGGTGCAAGATGGAATGCAGAGGGTTTGGATCTGACCTTGGGACAGGAGGGACTACCGCAGATCCCAGCAGTGGCAACAGACTTCTTCATCCTTTTGAAGAGGAACAATTAAATTCTGTATGATTTTAGTCTTTTGCAAGTCTGTCACATGAGACAATGGCTTAGGTTCTGTTCGACTTAGACGGAACATCAGCAGGATGTTGTTTATAAGCATAGGGAATATTACTACCTCTGACCAAAATTTTCTCACCCACATTGTACTTATGGGCTATTGCCCTCCACTCCAAGAGCAATTGCATGTCTGCCATGTTGCTATCTAGTAGGTTAAGTCATTTTGAATGAATGAATCTTAAGGATGAAAGACTATGTAAATATGTTATAATGGTGGTTTGTATGCTGGAGTACATTTGCTTCTGAGTATTTATATATGGACTTGCCTTGGGAGAACCGTTTGGTTAGTGAGGTCCATCTGCTCACAGGATTTAGAAACCTTTTTGAAATTCTGTGGAATGAAGTGGAGACTGATTTCTGCCAGTGCCCTCTTTGATACCCGCTGCTGACTTTGTCTCCAAGTCTTTAGGCCTTGTCTACACGACAATTTTACCCAGATCCTGTCCTAGACCACCAAATGGTGCCCCAGGTGAGGAACATCTTCGACACCCTTTTAAACTTTTGAATTCATTTTTTATTGTATTTGTAGTCCATTTCACAACTTTGATACACAATTTGCAAACGTGATTTATCCCTGTCACATAAGACAATAATTTTGTATGTTGGATTTATAAATCTTTATTCATGCCATATACAAGCAAATTAAAAATTAGTTTTCTCTTGGCTTATAGAAGCTTTTCTAATTGTAAGAATAACTGACAGTTATTAACATCAATGTTGGATGAATCACTATTAAATAGTGTTAACAGTAAGTGACAGCCTTAAAGGATAAACATTTTCCCTTAGAAAAAAACAAAAACTTAAACAATGAATGGTCCTGCAGCACCTCAGAGACTAACAAAATCTCGTAAGGTGCTACAGGACCATTTGTTCTTTCATTTTTTTCAGTTAGGGTATGTCTACGCTGCATGGCTACCCCACGTCTGCACAAGCAACCCGTTATTTTAAAATATTTTTTAAAATAACGGGCATGCTATTTCGCCATTCCGGTAAACCTCACTGCACTCATAGCGTGTTATTTTGAAAGTTGGTGCTGTGTAGACAACCCCAAATTTCAAAATAAGCTATTTTTAAATTTGTTTCAAAATTTACATACGCAATTTGCTCATCTCATTTTGAGTTTAGGGTGCTGGGTAGATAGCCTGTAAGGGTGCAACACAGCTACCCCGCTGAGATTTCCTCTTTAGTCAGTGAAAAGGGAACCCTAAGTCTGGCAACACCCCATCACTCTTCCTAGCTGAGGCCATACAACAAAAACCCGACCTAAATGAGTTGCACTGGATGCCTTATAGTCATATTTGTTGGTTTTTTCCCGCCGAGTTAGTCTAGTATTTTAGGAGTTAAAAAGTGTTAATGCAGCCACCGGCGACAGTGGGCAGCCACACTCAGGCTATTGAACATTGGACTGAGATACCCTCCCACCCGTGTAGGCAAAGGGTGACACCCCCTTTGCGTGGGTCTGCCTGCCTGCCCTGCCCAGCTGGCTTCAGGCAGTGACACGGCGCTCCGGCAGGGGGCGCTGCCTGGGCACCTGGTACTCCCAGGGGGCGCTGCCCGTCCTGGGAAGGGACACGCCTCCCTACCAAAGAACAAAATCCATTCCCCTCCGAGATCCATTTTACGCATGCGCTTCAGGGAGCCGTCCTCCCCGGCCGGTCATCTATTGCGCACGCGCCGGAACTGTCGCTCAAGCGTGGTCCTATTGCGCCTGTGCCAGAGCGAAGTCCCACTAGCTCCTCCCACCCTTTCCGGATTGCGCATGCGCCCTTGCCCGGAGCTTCCCGTCGTGCCCTGGGCGCTATAAATTCTCGTGGCGCCGCCATTTTCGGTCTTTTTCCTCTAGGTAAGGTAGGCGTGGGGGTCG
>JANRFK010002918.1:6275661-6287753 GCA_030068395.1 Apalone spinifera | reverse complement strand
TGAGAGTCTGAGAAGTGGGTGGGGGGGGGGCGGCTTATGAGGCTCATTCAGAGACACACACAGCAGCCCCGCCCCCTCCTAACCTCAGCTAGTGCTTGGCTGCCTCCAGCAGGCCAGGGTCAGTGCAAGCAAAGACCGACATCCTTCAGAAACCGCCAGGAGCCCGGTGGCACCTCAAAGACTCCCACGTTTATCCGGGCACGAGCTTTCGTGGGGGACAACTCACTTCCTCATGCTTGGTGTGAAAGAGGCAGGGACCCAGGGATGGAGTGTGACAGGGCGGCTGGGGTTCCCCTCCAACCATGCCGAGAAGGTGAGAGCACCTGGCGGGGAAACCGCTTATTGCAGGGAGAGAGCCGCCCCTGTCTCTTGTCTGACTCAGTTCGACGGTGTCAGGTTGCATACAAATTCCAGCTCCGCAGTGTCGCGTTGCCGGCTGGTTTTGAAGATGTTTTGCCTAAGTATGGCAGCTTTCCAGTCTGGTACTGAGTGTCCAGGGTAGGGATGTAATAGCGTAGTCGATGAACCGATTAGCAAAAGCCTGTCAGTTAGTGCTCTAGACTATACCTATCCATCCCCTGCCAGTTAATTTTTTAGCAGCCCGGCTCAGTCCTGGCTTGCGCCAGGTCCGGGACCTACCCCTGCTGCGGCTCTGCATTTAAAGTGTATTAGGAGCCAGGCAGGCAGGCAGGCAGCCCTGCTCGGTTCCAGCTCACACCAGGTTGGGGGGTTCAGTCCCCTCCCCGGACAGGAGCTGCTGCCTCTGTCTCAGGAAGCAGCACGCAGCGGCAGGGGGCTCCTCAGGAGTAGGGCCAGAGGGCACTGGCTGTTGGCCCTGCACCTGCAGACTATAGAATAGTCAAGCAACCAATAAGAATTAATGAGGTTACTCAACTATTCAATTAACCAATATTGAACATCCCTAGTCCAGGGAGGTTCCAGGTTCTCCTCCTGGTTCTTGATGTCTGATTGGTGCCCATTTATCCTTTGGAGTAGAGACACTCTGGTTTGACCATTGTACATGGCAGAGGGGCGTTGCTGGCACATGTCCGAGTAGCAGAGGTGCAGGTGAAGGAGCCCCTGATGGTGTGGTTAGGTGCTGGGATGGTGTTGCGAGGGTAGATGTGTGGACAGAGCTGGCACAGGGGTTCTGTCCCTGCCTTCCTTTCACTCCACGCATCTGAGGAAGTGAGTTGTAGCCCACGAAAGCTCGTGCCACCAGGCTCCTGATTGTTCCTACTGAAACAGACTCCGTGAACCTGAAGTCCTCCACGTCCCAAGCATGCGGCTTGTCCCCCCTTAGCAGGCAGTGACGGAGCTGAGCAAATAATGGGAATCAGGAGCAGCTTTGTGGCGTCTCAGCGGGTGTGTTGGGCTCCAGCTTGTGTCCTCTGGCCACGGCTCAGCAGACGGCCTGGAGTGGTCAGAAGCTGGTCGGCTGCACGTGGAGCAGTCCCAGGAAGGGAGGGTGCCTGAGCCTAGCCCGATCCGCCTGGCAGGCGGTGGGATGTAGGTGGGAGGGCTGAGGCGGGCGCTGCATGGTCCAACTTGCTGGCGGTCTCTGTGCCTGGGGAGTAACGTGTCTCTTGTGTGTCCTGTCGGCGCCAGGGAGAGCCTACAGCCTGGGCAGGGCGGAGTACGGCCGCTTAGGACTTGGAGAAGGGGCGGAAGAGAAGAGCGTTCCTACCCCCATCCCCGAGCTGCCCAGAGTCTCGTCCATCGCCTGTGGGGCCTCTGTGGGCTACGCTGTCACCCAGGAAGGTAAGGGGGGGCGGTCTCCGTGGCTGCAGGGGGCATCCGGGCAGGGCTTGGCGCTGGCACGTGGGGGAGCTGGGCAAATGCTACTAAAATGTCTTTCTACGAAGGTGCGTTTCTGCGGGGGGGGGCCCGGATGTGCGCACGGGGTATGTTGTGGCTCTACGCAGCCCGTTGGATCCCCCAGCAGCTGGTTAACCCACCTCTGGATCACTTCTCTACCCTTCGCATACAGACAAGCCAATTTGAATCTGGAGCCTGAGCCTTGGTCTTCTGGAGCAGCCGCAGGGCTGAGCGTGGCGGCAGGGGTGTCCCGTGGCTCTATCCAAGGGCTGGTTTGAAAACCACGTCCCTGCCTCACCCTGGGGACCTGCTCGGATCGGGGCTGTGGGCACACAAGCCTCCAGCGTCGGGTAGGCAACCAGCCTCTCCCCGCTCTCTGTTTTCAGGGCAAGTGTTTGCCTGGGGCATGGGCACGAACTACCAGCTGGGCACGGGGGAAGAGGAGGATGTCTGGAGCCCCGTGGAGATGGCCGGCAAGCAGCTGGAGAATCGCGTCGTCCTGTCTGTGTCCAGTGGGGGGCAGCACACCGTCCTGCTGGTCAAAGACAAGGGGCAGAGTTGATGACGCAGCACCGCGCGGCAGTAACCGGGGACACCCTGCAAGCGGCTCAGGGCTGGCGTTTGGGGGCCTCTGGTGGCTTCCTGAGACCACCTGATTTGTCTGCAGAGTTGGAGGGGAGGAAGCCCCCAGACTCACCCCCAGCTGCCTCTCACTCTAATCCCAGGGGCAGAGCCTGCATGGCTGGCGGGCAGCTTTCCAGGGACACGTTTCCTCTCTGGACGCATGCGGCTTTGCTGGCCAATTCAGGGCTCGCTGCCTTTTCCTCCGGCTCATCCCCGCGTGGTCACTCCGAAGCCGATTGTCCATTGTGGGGGCAGAGTGAGTTCCCCGCTGTTTTAAGCAATTCCGGGTCCAGCCAGCTCAGGGGTGTCGAGCTTTTTAAGGCCCCCGCACCCAAAAGCCAAATCCTCCACCCCCCTCCCGTTTCCTTAGAGCTTCCCCCGGCCCCGGGTGATTTGAGTCACTTTTATGTCTCTGTTGGCCGAGTCTTTTTAGTGTACATGGCTGAGCTCCCCCACCCCTCTGCAGCTTTGTGTGACTTGCTAGCCAGCGTGCTCCCAGCAGACCGGCGCTCAGTCCAGCCTTCGGGCCGGAGGCAGGGGGGCGGGGCAGGGGTAGGGCGTGGGACAGAGGTGCGAGGGAGCGTTCGGTCTCTCCTGGGAGGTTTTCTATCCCCTCTGAGAGATGGTGACTCGAGGCAGGACTCTGGCCAAACTTTCTAGGGTCAGTCTCGAAAGCCAGTCTCCTAAATTTATGTGCCAGTTCCTAAGTGGCTGGGCTCATTTTTGGCTGCAAAGACCCAAGCAATCTTCCTGTGGGAGCCGGCGTGCTCAGGACTGTTGCAGGCTAGGCCAACTGGAGAAGACTCACCTGGGACACTTGCATTTGAATATGTTGTCCTCAGGCTGGACCCTGCCGGGGTGAAGTTTGGAAAAAATCATTTGTCTAGTCAGATTGATCCATTCTGTGTCGAGCAGACAAGAGCCTCCCTCCGCTTCCTTTCTTGGCCACTTGCTTTTAGAATTGCAACCGGCCCATCTTCGCTGCCTGTCTCCATCAGCTTGGAAAGCTGCAGCAAAGGCATCTGTCTGCAGATGGCTTCTTGTTTGGGTTGTTCCCCTCGCCCGTTAGGGTTTTAATTTGCTGTGTAGGCCCCGAGGAGGAGGAGGAAGAGGAAGAGAAGCCGGTTCCAATGAGGCGTTAGATCACTGCCAGTAGCAAACCTGATTTAGAACCCTGGATCGTTTTGTGTGTGTCTAATTAGCCAGACTCCCTACACCTCTCCCACTCGGTCGCCTCCTGCAGCTGCCTTCCAAACACCTTGAATAAGAACTGCAGTTCTGCAAAGATCTGTTTTATATATTAAGTTATAGCAATATGGGGGAAGGGAGGGAGAAACTGTACAATGGCTCATAAAATAGCTTGATTTTTTTTTAAAGAAGAAAGAATTTAAAAATATTTTGTGAGGTGAGTGGGGAGGAAAGGCAGGAAACAGGAAACTTTTAACGTTTGGAATAAATTGAGTTTTGATAACCAGGTGTCTGGCTCATCACTGAGGAGAGATCGGCTTGGTTTAATGCTGTCTCTTGTATTAGCTCAGTCTTGCCCAGAACCAAACAGTTTCTCTGTTACTAGCCAGGGCGGCTGCCTTTCAAATGTCAGTGTGAAAATGGCAGCATGGTATAATGCAGCTGATGGTATTTTCCCTTTTTTGGGGGACATTCCGGGGTGCCCGTCATGGGATTGTCTGGGCATCAGACTCACATGAAATCTCTGCTCGTGCAGCTTCTTCACACGAGCTTGTGTTAGAACCAGACACAGTTCCAATTCCTTCAGCCACAAACCGAGCTGCTCGTCTGAATGAAATGTTCCTCTCCCAACTAACGGCCTGCCCCTGTGTTGAGCAGCAGTGTGCACTGGAGGGGAGGGTGGGGTTTGGGAGTCCGGCTTTGAGGTTGGTTGTGTATGGCAGTAATGCCTAGCAATGGATCGGGACCTTATTGTGCCAGGCACTGTACAGACCCAGAACAAATGGTCCCTGCCCCAAAGTTTGCAGTCTGGGTCTGACAGTTTTAGTAGCCTGTCGGGTAATATGTGGCCCCACCTGCTCGGTCATCTGCACCAGCAGTATTCAATCTCTCCTTGCCTCCCAGAGCAGCATGAGCGCCTGGTGCTGTTATCTCCCTGGAACTCTAAACTTGCTCAGACAAAGGGACTCGTATGACTTGACTAAGGAGTTTGTGGCCACGTCCTCGCTTGCTGTTTGCCCTTTAACCCAATAGACGCCTCTTCCTCCCAGAAGCTTCTCCAGCACGTGTGTGCTTGTGAGAGAACACGCCAAGTCCTGCTTGATGAGCACTTTGCTTTCAGCCTGATCTAAGTCTGAACCTTCGGCCAGTGCCGCAGCCCCTCGGCAAGCTTAAGAAATGGTCTTTCCCCCTGCAGGGCGGGTGGGGAGTGAGGGAGTCATTTATTTTTAAACAGGTTTCAGAAAAATACCTGGCCACTTACAGAGGTGAGCCCTCCTCCCCTCCCGCCCCCGCCCTGCCCCGGCCATGTGTGTCGTCTTGCCTTCAAGTTCTGCATTAATGATGGTGTTTAAAGGAGCCGGGGGGCTGGCCTTGGTGTGTCTCTGTGTAGAACCCCCTGCTGGAAGGAAAAGCATTTTTAACCCCCTTCCCTCCGTGCACAGCCCTAGCTCTAAACTGGCTGCTCCAGTGGAGTCTCCCAGTGCTGCATGGGGAGAGACTAGAAGGCCTGGTGTCTCAGGCCAGCTGAGCAGCCCCACCCCCCAAAGCAGCTGGCATATACAGCAATGGCTCCATGCCCTGCCCCTCATCCGCAGGCACTGACCCCACAGCTTCTACTGGCCACAGTTCTCCATCACTGATCAATGGGAGCTTGCAGGAGTGGTGCCTGCTGGCAAGGGCAGCATGTGGAGACCCCCAGTTCTGACCTTGTTAAAACTTGCAGCTTGCGGGGCCGGAACAGCCTTGAGCTCTGGTGCTGCCTGGGCAGCAAAGCCCCAGACTGTTGGCTCCAACACTCACCTTTCCAGCAAGCCACAGCCACTAAACAGTGAATCCACCCCGGTTTGGTAAGCTCTGTCCAGCCAGCCTCCCTGGCGCGCGTCCGCTCCCCCAGAGCCACTTCCTTCTCCTGGGGTTTCCAACCTGCCTGAAACATGCACCAGCCTGCTCCCTCGGCCACAACCCTCCTGATCCCCCGTGGGCAACGTGCAGCTCCTCGGGGTCTACGTGCGGCCCACGGGCCATTGCCCACGGGCAGCGTTGCCAGAGTCCACTGGGTTCCATATCCGTCGTTTTCTCCTATTGCTATTGCTTAAGTGAGACGCCTGTAAAGCAGGGACATGGGAGTGAGGTGCGGGCCGATTGCAGCCAATCACAGCGCTGCTACTGCTCAGTTGGCTCGCCCCTCAGATTCTAGGGACGAAAGCTACCCTGTCCTGGGAGACGGTCTTGGTTACAACAATCTTGGGGCCCACTCACTAGCGTAGGCTGCCCCTTGCTGCTTTAGGGTGAGCTTTTCTCTGCTAGGCGCAAAAGCCTTCCCCTTGCAGCTCTGCCGTATGCAACAGCCTTCCTCTCCCCCCGGCCCTTCCTGTCTCTGCAGAGCTCTGTGGCCTTGCTCACCTTGCATTTCAAGCCAGCCGTCTACAGGTTTTTATCCCTCTGGAGCACAGATTAATGAGACGGGGGCGCATCCCCCAGCTGGGGAATTGTAGGTTATGCTGGTTGCTAAGGCTTCTTTCTGTTCTCCAGTTTCAGAGGGGTAGTTGTGTTCCTCTGTAATGGAAACAAACTTTTAAAAACAACAAATAGTCCTGCAGCACCTTAGAGACTAACAAAAAATGTAGATGGTATCATGAGCTTTCATGGGCACAACTCACTTCTTCAGATGAATGGAGTTTAAGCGGTCCAAGTTCCAAATACATCGCAGAGAAAGAGGGGATGGGAAGGGAAAGGAAAAGAGGGAAAAAAATGGGAAAAGAATAGTCTGTGTCCAGGCTAACTGAAGCTGTTAGAGTGGGTTCTAAGTACTCTTCAGTATCCGGTGCTTGGCTTTTTAAGTTATTAGGAGGTGGAATGTAGCGGGTAATCCAGTTAAGGTCTTTGTTTAAATCTCTATTGTAGGTATCAAACTTGTAAATAAAATTAAGCTCTGCAGCTTCCCTTTCAGGCTGGCTTTTTAAATTGGCTTGTAAAACCTTGAGATCCATTAGTGAGTGCCCAGGGCAAGATAAAATGTTCCCCAACAGGTTTCTGTGTGTTACATTTTTAAATGTCTGATTTGTGTCCATTAATCCTTTGTCATAGAGGCTGTCCAGTTTGGCCAATATCCATGGCAGAGGGGCATTGCTGGCACTTGATGGCATAGATCACATTGATGGATGTGCAGTTGTATGAGCCTCTGAGGTGGTGGTTTATGTGGGAAGGTTCTGTGATGTCGCTAGTATAAATTAGGAAAATGACTAGTCGCTTACATCCCTATCAGAAAGAAGCAGCAAGGAGGGGAAGAGGGAGGGGTGCTGGGGGAGCCAGCTTAAAAGCCAGTTCCCCCCAGCTCCGTGGTAGGGGGCAGGGGCGCAGTAGCAATGTTCCAACTTTGAAACGTACAATAGCCCCAGCAGGGGTTCTTGGGAATGCACATTTCAAAGTTGGAACACCACACTAGTCCTTCAACTAATCAAATAGTCGATGGAAATCCCATCGACTATTTGATTAGTTAGTTAATCGAAATTTAACATCCCTCATATGGATGTGTGGACAGAGTTGGCACTGGAGTTGATTGCAGGGGTGGGTTCCTGGGTGAGTATGATGGCGGTGTGGCAGCTGGAAAGAATTTGAGCTTAGGGGGTTGTCTGTAGGCGAGGATTGGCCTTTCCCCCAAGGCTAGCGAGTGAGTCTGTTCTCCAGCCCTCACCTCTGCTCCTTACAGGGATGGCTGTGTAAAGCATGGCAGGAACGCCTGAAGCTTCGACTACAAGGTTGGTGTCCCTGGCCCGGATTCTGTGGCCTTGGCTTGTCTGAGTGACCTGTGTATAGATGGGGCTAAAGGTCCGCAAAAAGCTCGCTCTGCCTGGCTGGAGCTAGTAGCGAAGCCTCTACCCTCTGGGTTTATGGGACCTGCGGCTCCCCCTTGGTCTGTGAATGTGTTAGGCACTTTCATGCCCTTAAGCTAGTCTGAGCCCCCAGTTCCGGCTCCTCCTCTTCGAGTCCAAGGCCAGATGGGACCCAGGTGAGCGGCAATGACCAGCTCCCCTGGAGGTGTGTCAGCTGCAGATTTTAATTTTTCTTCCAGGTCATTGATGAAGATGGTAAATAGCTGTAGGGCCAAAACTGGCTCCCTGTGGGGTGGCACTGGAGGAGAACAAACCTGCTGGAGAAGTTCCTGATTTGGGTTACATTTAGGAGGGCTATCATTTAGCCAGTTTAAGCCATTTAATATCGTTCTCGTTTTTTAATCCTAGTGGCTTCCCTCCCATGGCAGCCTGGCAAGTCTGGGCTTGTCTCTCCCTGTTGGATGCTTTCCTGGGGGAGGTCACAGGCTGAGGGGACTGCTGCAGGGCTAATCTCCCCATTGCTGCCAGCCAAGCTGCACAGCTGATGCGATTTGCTTTGGATCCTATGGGGCTGGCATGCAGGTGCTGGGGAAGCAGTTTCAAAGTGTCTGTCTTGTGTGAGGCTGGCTTGCCCCGCAAAACACAGGTGGCTAAGCACCTTTCATTGGGGATCTCAAAGCACTGACCGAGGGAGAGAGCCCCTGTCTTCATGTTACACGAGGAGGAACATGTTCTTAAAGCAGTGGGGCCTAATGGAGCAACTGCCTTGCCACAGGCAGGGGCTGAGCAACACAGTGAGGGGACAGCCCTGACCACATGGGTCAGAGCTGGTGTTCCCTGTAAGCTGAGCGCTTAGGCAGCCACTCAGCAGAGAGTCCAATGCTGCCCAGCTGATTAGCCCAGTGCCAGCAGCATGTGTTTCTATTAGTGATGCACATACACACAAGCCTCCGTGCACAGAACAAAATTTATTCTGCACACAGATGGAAGAAATTAGAGGGAAGTTTGATCAGGGCCCATCTTTGGCCCTGCTTTTAAGGTGAGGTGTGTGGGGGTTTGCAACTCATCTGAATGGGTTCTGGCCCTGTGAATAGTTTAGAGCTGACTCCGATGCAGGCATCCAAGCTACTGACATGCCAGCAAATCTGGCAGGAGCAGGCTGGGTTCTCTGGGCCTCTTGCCCAGTGCTACTAAATGAGGCCCAGCCTCACTTTGCTTACAAGTGGTTGGTGCAAGAAGTGCAAACTTTGGGCTCTTGTGAAAAGGGGCAGGGCTGAATCTTGAAAGATCAGGGACTAGATTTGCAGCTGGTGCAAATCAGTCACTGGAGCTTTGTTAGTTTGCAAGCACTGAACAGCTGGCCCAGAGATTTCCATAGAGGAGCTAGAATCAGGCTGTTCACCCCAGCAGAAGCTGTTGCTGCTAAGTCAAGTCTGTCTGGGCACTGCCATGTCTGAAATTAACCCTTTTCTGGCTCAGCAGCAGCTCAGTCTGTCTTCTCAGCTCCTGCTGTCTCAAACCTCCATCCCTTGTAAGCACTGGTCCGTTCACAGAAGCGATGCCTCAAGTTACCAGAGTCACAGCTGTGTGGTCAAAAATAGGGATGTAATAGTAGATTAACCGATAAGCAAAAGCTTATAGGTTAATGCCACAGATTACACGCATCCTGCTCCCTGCCCCCAGTAACTTTTTTAGCAGGCTGGCCAGCAACCCTGATCACTCTCAGCTTGTGCCAGGTCTGGGACCTACCCCCATGCGGCTCTGCATTTAAAATGTATGAGAAGCCAGGTGGGCAGGCAGCCCAGCTCAGTTCTGGCTTATGCTGGGTCCAGGAGCTCAGGCCCACCCCACCCCTGGGCAGGGGCTACTGCCACCCCACACAGCTGCCTCTATATCAGAGGCAGCTGTGTGGGGTGACAGGCAGCTGGTCCATGAGGAGAGCTGTTTTTTAACTAATGCCCCTCATGGACCAGCTTCCTCCTGGTACCCTCCGCTGCTGCCTCTGATAGAGAGGCAGCAGCAGAGGTGGCAGAGGACTCCCCAGGAGTGGGGCTGGAGCACACTGGTTGCTGCCACTACCTGCAGGGACTATAGAATAGTTGACTAACTGATAAGAATTCATGAGGTTAATCGACTGTTCAATTAACTGATATTTAATATCCCTACCAAAAAATTGTGGTGTTCCTGGGGGAGGGAGGCTTTCTTCACCTGCAGTTCTGGGCTGTGGCCACACGATGGCAGCAAAAGGAAGGGGCTGGAGAGTGCCTGCCCCAGAGCCTGGACTCAGTTGCAATTTGCTTTTCACCAGGCTGTTTAAAGGGCTGTAGGGAATTCCTAGAGTGAGAGGCACAGGAGCAAACAGGGCAAAAAGCAACAGCACTGGGCTACGAAGAATCATTGCTGCGCTGCCCGCCCCAGTCTGATCTACGATGCAAGAGGCTTTTGCATTAAAACACAGCCCAGGGCTTTGTGTGGCTGCAGGGCTGGCCAGCTGCAAATGACCAGCCTGGGTGTTTAGAGAGTATTTGCTGCTTGGAGGCACTCTGAGCTTCACAAAGGTGGGGAATGTTTCCAGATGGGCTAACTGAGGATGGAGAGGTGCAGTGGGAGTGGCCTGGGCTGCAGAGCCAGGCACAGACCCCAGTTTTCAAGGATCCCTGATTCTGCCACCAGAGCAAATTCTGCTGGGATACCGGCTCTGCCCCTGCTGCAGCTGTTGCCTCTTTTCCTCATTTTAGCAGGGCAGGAATTAGCTCTGGGACTCCCCCTCCTGGGGAGCTGCCTGGCAGATGGCTTGGCCTTCCCCTGGCTGCTAGGGTCACACTCAGCAAACCCTCCCTCTGCCCCTTTCTGTCAGGCTCTCCAGACGTCTCTTTTGAGAACAAGGGCAGCATTCTCTGGGAGATGGCTCTTGGTGAGGGGGCGGGGCGGGGCGGGGCAGGGCAGGGCACACATGGTGGGGTGGGGTGGGTTATCTACTGCTGCTTGCACCCTTCTCCTGTGTGTTGATGTTCTCAAGAGTCCTGGAAATAGGACACTGGAGTGGCTCACAGCTGACACCTGTTTGGCTGTTGTCAGCCATGTGCTCATCCCACCTGCCATGATTGTGGGTCTCATGGAGGTTTGGAGAGAGCTGGGCAGACACCAGGCTGGGGCTGGCACCTCAGCTGTCCCATCTGCCTGTTTCTGGGGACGAATGCACAGCTGGGTTCTGGGAGGCACCGGCCAGAGCTGCGAGGGATTGCTCCTGCGGGTGAGGCTCTGGCCTGGCTTTGGGAGCAGGGAGCTGCCAGTGCTCCTGTCCCCACCAAGGCCGGGCAGAGCGAAGGGTTCCTGGGTGGCAGAAGCTGGCTACGGATTGTTTCTTAAGCGCCACTGCCAGGTGCTGAGGCTGGCCCTGCTTGCTCCGGTGTGGGTTTGCCCCAGACACTCCTGGCCCTGAAGGGCTCCACCCACAGGCAGCTGCTCCTTATGAATGGCTCCTTACAGATTTATTTTGTGTAGCTGGGCCTCCCCAGCCATGCTGTCTGGTACCATGGACAGGCACAGGAAAAGCCATCCCTGGCCCGTGCCAGCCTGGCTCTGGGCACCAGTAGGTGCTGCTAATGGTGGGGTGGGGGGTCTAGCACCCTGGAGGATGCTCAGTGCATGGGACGCCCTCCTATACCTGTGTGCCTGCAGAACAGCTCCTGGCTGTCAACAAAGCTGCAGGCCGAGTTCCTTGGCCGGGTCAGTGGGCAGGAACCGACCTTCAGATCCTATGGTGATATGTGGTCTGGCTCAGCCAGTTAGACCCCCAATGTGGCCGGGAGACATTAACTAATGTACTTGGAAGCAACTTGCCAGTGGTATTAAGGGAAAATTAATGGGCAGCGCTGCTTGAAAGGAATCAGCTAGAGGAAAGGTCTTGGGCAGAGACTTAGGAGAGCCGAGTGTGGGCCAAGCCCCAGCCTCTCGCTGCCTCAGTTTCCCTTGTTTTGTCTATTTCAGGCTTTGTGGCTGAAGCATGCCTAGCACAGAGGGCCCTGATCTCAGTCGGGCCTCTCAGTGCCACTGTCATACAAATACATCATCGGTTGTAGGGCGAAGCGGCGGGGGGGCAGATGGGGCTGGGGAGAGGAGCGTGAGAGCTGAGAGAACTAAAGGAAGGGTGTGATTCCCCTGGGCCGAATTCTGGGTCGGGGTGCCCAGGTTGCTCCTTAATAGCACTTTCCGTTGAAACCCACAGCCTGGGGCAGCAGACTAGGCGAGGGGGGTCGCCCGGCCTGGTGTGGTCGGGGGGACCGACACTCCCCCTTCCCGCCACCTTCCCTCCCTTTGCCATGGCCTCGCCTCTTCCCTAGGGGATTCCTGGCAAGGAATTCCTCCAACACGTGCAAAGGAAAGTGCCCGGGGGCTGCAGTTTCCCTACTGCGCGCCACGCGGCGGGCTCGCCCCGAGCGGCTCTCCCGGCTGAATGAACGCGGATTGGGCGCCCAGGGCTGCGGGGCGAGAGGAGGCCGGTGCGGACGCTGGCGGGCGGAAAGGGGGCAGCAGGGCTCACGCGCTCCCTCCCCCGCCCTCGGGGCTCATGTCGAGCTAGGAGCCGCCAATCTCTGTAAAGCCGGGAGCAAAGCCCTCCCCCCCCCC
>JANRFK010002918.1:6247852-6260049 GCA_030068395.1 Apalone spinifera | reverse complement strand
GTTAGAGAGTGTGGAGTGCCAGAGGCAGGCTCTGGCTGGGAGGCACTTACCTAGGTGACTCTCAGCCAACAGCCCTGCAGGAACCTGAGAGAGGCTCTGAGTCTGCTGGCTGTTCCACGTGGATCTTCTCACCTGCCCCCTCCTGCACCCAAACTCCATCCCAGACCCCACACCCCAATCCTCTCCTGCACCCTACCTCCTGCCCAGCCCTCACGCCCTCACCCCCAGCCCACTCCTTCATTCCACCTCCCACTCAGAGCAAAGCAGGGGGAGGGAGGCAGGCTTCACATGCTGCCCCTGACCCCAGCAAAATGTCTCAGTTCCTATTGGCTGGAAACTGGCCAATGGGAGCTGAGAGTTTTTGCTGGGTGGGTGGGGGCAGCGACGCCTCCCTTCTCCCTCACTAGCTATTCAGAGCGGAAAGCAGCCAGCTGTTTAAAGTGTGAGCTGCTCTCTGCCTAAGGGTCCCGGTGAGGCCCATGGACAGTCTCTTGCCTAACCCTCTGTTCCTGCACAAACCATTTCCCTCTGATTTTTCTCACAGGGGGAAAAAAAGTCTTAGATGATTTTTTTTCCTGTCTGAGATGTTTTGAAACAAATGTTTGCTACTGTTGCTATTTGTTGCTTGGTTTGGTATTTTAATTGTATTCGGGGGGCATGTTGCCCTTCCCCCTCCCCTTTGGCTGAGGGAACAGCAGAGCTGGCACAGGGAAGCTCTGTCCCTACACTTGCCTGCAGGCTCTACCCCCATTGCTCTCATTGGCTGGCAACCATGGTCAATGGGAGCAGTAGGGGATGGCGCTCCCCCGTCAAACAGGAGCTGCACCAAGTAAGTGCCCCAATCCCTTGTCCCCTCCTGCATCCAAACTCCAGTGCAGATCCCGCACCCCTGCACCCTACCTCCTGCCCAGCCCTCACGCCTTCACCCCCAGCCCACTCCTGTACCCCCTCCCATCCAGAGCTAACAAAGGCCCTGGTGGAGCGTGTGGGGCTTTGCCAAGCCCTGTTCTTAGGAGCAGTGAGGATTTCACTTTTCTTTGGTATCTAAAAGGGTGTTATAAGGAGGAGGGAGAAAACTTGTTCATCTTGGCCTCTGAGGATAGAACAAGAAGCAATGGGCTTAAACTGCAGCAAGGGAAGTTTAGGTTGGACATTAGGAAAAACTTCCTAACTGTCAGGGTAGTCAAACACTGGAATAAATTGCCCAGGGAGGTTGTGGAATCTCCATCTCTGGAGATATTTAAGAGTAGGTTAGATAAATGTCTATCAGGGATGGTCTAGACAGTACTTGGTCCTACCATGAGGGCAGGGGACTGGACTCGATGACCTCTCGAGGTCCCTTCCAGTCCTAGTATTCTATGATTCTATGGTTCCTTCTCTAGGCATTAAAATAATTGAAGTTCCCTCTCTTCTTTGGGGGTGGGGGTGCATGTGGGGTCAACCCAATGAGTCAGTGGGAGAGCTGAGACCCAGAACCCATGTGTCCTATCTCTGATGTGCCCCAGCTTTCATCTCTAGACTGCCTTCCACCCCAGAGCTGGGAACAAAACAATGGTGTCCCAATTTCCCGCTCAGCCTCTTACCCCCACTACTGGTGCTAAATTTCTCTTGATGGCTCTTGTCGGAGTTCTGGCCAAGTGCCACCCATGAGAACTAGGCTGCTGTGGGTGGGAATTCACCCTGAAACCTCACTTCAGACTGCACCTTAGGCTGCATCTCTCGTGGGAGGAGCGACAGATCCCTAATAATGTCTTTGGGGAAATACTCGTGTTTGCATGGAGATGAAAAGCAGACGTCGGACCCCGCGGTGACAGGATCACATCCTATCTCTAGTGGATCATGGCAACAACTCCCCCAAAATAATAAAACACTGAGCTGCCTGAAATATAACCCCATCCGGCACTCTCTCTGCCTTCCAAAAGCTCAGACAAAGTCATGACCTGTCAGCAATACTGCCAGGACCAGACAGCTCCAGTGACAGCTGTTACTGAAAATAATGCTTGCCCTGAGGTCTAAAAGAGAAGGGGACAAAGAGAGAAGAATTACTGTACTGTACAGTTGGTGCACCATTCCCCTTTCCTGTATGGATTCCAAATGGAGTCATTGTGTGTCAGAAGCCCTGTACTGCAAACAGATTCTCCTTTAGTGTGAGTGGTAAGGGTCTGTAGCTTCTTTGGTGGCTATGAAGTTTCAAGTGTCTCTGACAGCCCTGACAGGTTCCCATATGGCCAACCTGTTTTATTTTGTTTTTATGGTTGTTTTTTTGCTTAACTGCACAGGACTCTGGCAAAGGGACCGGCTTTGAAATGTGCCCCAGTACACAATAACTTGTAGCTCATCCCTTTCCCCATGCTGGGCTGGGATCTTCTCTTCCACGTCCCATGCTGGGACCATGGTGGGACCCCTCTGGCCCCACGTCGCCAGCTCTCTTTACTGAGCAGAGGAAACCATCTCACCTCCTTCTGGCTTTGGTATTGGGGCTGGCGGGGCTCTGCCACTTACCACTAGTAACCAGCATGCCGCCGTGCTGGCTCCCTTGGCGGTGTAATCAGTGGGCAGAGGAGCCACCGGTGGCTTGTGGAATCAGCTGGGGACTCAGTGGAGGCTGCCGTCTTGACTCTGTCCCTGAGCATACTGAGCCCTGGTCTACACAAGAGTTTTATTTCGAAATAACCCCCTTAGGTCAAATTCATGAGCAGCGCGTCCACACGGCCAAGCCCGTTGTTTTGAAATAATGGGACGTTTATTTTGAAATCTGTCCTCCTGCTTTCCTCGGGGAATAACGCTACTTTCGAAATAGCGGTCGTGTGGACACTCTGGTGCTGCTATTTCGAAATAGCTCCTCCCCAGAGTCATTCGAACTAAGGACTCCCCAGTGCTCCCTGGGGCTCTAAGTCGAGGTAGCGCATCCACATTAGGGGAGCCTGCCTCGGATTAATTTCAAGTTTTTGTGCAAAAACTTCTTGTGTAAGAGCACGTCCACACCTCAAAGCACATCGCAGAAGCGATGTGCTTTTGTACAAGAGAGCGTCCACACTGCATGGATGCACTTGTGCAAGAAAGCTCTGATGGCCATTCACAGAAAAGCCATCAGAGCACCTGTGCTTTTTCCGATAGGGGTTCTGGAGCAAGAAACCCCTCTGGAGTGTCCACACTTGCCTTTTTGCGCAATAGCTGTAGCGCAAAAAGGAGTTATGCCTCATAAAAAGGAGGTTTACCTGCGCCGGAGAAAGCCCTCTCTTCTGCCATTTTACTGCTGATTTACTTGCGCAAAGGTGCATTTGAGGTGTGGACGCTCCACCAGTTTTTGCACAAAAACAAACCTTGCTGTGTAGACGTAGCCTTTGAGCCCCAGGAATATTAGTTCAAATGACCCCGGAGAGAAGTTATTTTGAAGTAGCGGTACCGGAGTGTCCCCACTACCCTTACTTCAAAATAGCTAGTTTGGAATTGGTGTTATTCCTGATGAAAAGCTGGAGTACAGATTTCGAATTCCGCGGCCCGTTATTTCGAAATAACAGGCTTGGTAGTGTGGACACATTGCTTCTAAATTCGACCTAAAGGGGGTTCTTTTGAAATAAAGTCCTAGTGTAGACCAGGGCTGAGTTACTAACGAGGAGAGATTCATGGTGGGGGGAAGGGAGACGGGGGGGGCAGGAGGGAGAGGGAGGAGTGTGAAACTTTAACCTTGAGTCTGGGTCCCTTTGTTTGTGTGGTATTGGAATCTGCTTTGCTGATAAGTAGAAATTAGGAGTTTTTTGCTGTTGCTAGGGGAAACCCCATCTTATTAGAAGTTACCATGAGTGCTTTGTTTTGAAGTGAATATTAAAAAAAAGAGTTGTGTTAGAGAGTGCACTTTGGTGAACTTTGGATTTTCTAAAGCTTCAGAGGGGGAGCCAAGTTAGTGTGTAACTAGAAAAACATAAAAAACAACAAATAGTCTTGCAGCACCTTAGAGTGTGTTTAGACCACTGAGTTTTTTCTTAAAAAGTGGCCTTTTTTTGAAAAAACTTCACCTGCATTTAGACTGCCGTCGTGTTCTTTCAAAATTAAATTGAAAGAACACGGCGATTTTTTTTAAAAAATTGGTAAACCTACTTTTACCAAGAAGAACGCCTTTTTTCAAAAAAAGGCATTCTTGAGCACAAGCAGGGCTTTTTCGAAAGAGAGCATCCAGATAGCCTGAGTACTCTCTTTCAAAAAAGTGGATCCCTTTTTTGAAACCCTGGTGGCTGTCTAGATGATCTCTTTCGAAAGAGGCTTGTAGTTTAGACATACCCTTAGAGACTACGTGTGCATCTACACAGCACCCTAAACTCAAAATAATTTGCGTAGCGCAAATTGTGTCTCTTATTTCGGATCTATAGGTTATTTTGAAATTTGGAGCATCTACACAACACCGAATTTTGAAATAACGCTCTATTTCGAGCCATTCTTATCCCTCGTGCAACAAGGTTTACCGGGATGGAGAAATAGTGCGCCTGTTATTTCCGAAAAATATTTCAAAATAAGAGGCAGTTTGTGTAGACACGGGGTAGTTATTGTGGGATACCTCTGGTGTCCCCAAATAGCCATGCGGTGTGGATGTACCCTAACAAAACATGTAGAGGGTATCGTGAGCTTTCGGGGGCACAACCCACTTCAGATTTTCTGTGAGCAAGGAGACTAGCACCACATTCTCCAGTGGCTGGGTGTAAGGCTGGTCACCAGAACCCTGCTGCTGTCACCCAGTACAACCTCAGACTGTGGGTAACTATTTCTGGGGTGCTTCTAGGCTAGCGTGGATTCTGTGCTCCATAATAACAAGGATTTTTGAGTGCAAGCAAGTGTATAGCAGATGGAGGTGCTGTGTCCCCCACTGATTTATTTCCTGACACTGCCTGGAGAACTGATTAGTTACCAGAGCTTTATGTTTCAATAACCCCAAGTACCATGTTTGGGGATGTTAAGCAGCGTGGGTGTGTTGAACAGAGATCCACAGGCTGTGCCTGTGTCCAGGAACCTTGCTAAACAAACCCTTCTAGCCACTGAATCTTAGCTAGCATGGGAGATGCTTGTATTTTGTTAGCAATCTGTGCCTGGAACAACACACTCATGCTGCAAGTCATTAGCAGGGTTTGAACTGTGGATTTCCAGCACCATAATACAGATGCTTGCCCTTTTTAAGGCATAGGAGTAACTCCAGTAGCTGGCTGCTGCAGTAGGCTGCTATTTAGTCATGTGGATGAGCTACTAGACGGGGCACGCAGTGTTCCTCAAGCTTTCCCTGACGGTTCTGTCAGAGCCAATGTACCACATCGCTGTTCTGAACTTCTCCTCCAATTCTCATGATCACATGACTTCCCCCTGTAAGGAGACTAAAATGGAAAGGACTGTGTCATCCGGCAGAGGCTTGAGAGGGGTTATGACAAGGGTGGCATGAAAGTCACCTCACAAAGAGGGCACTTGGAGCAGATTTAGAACAGAGCAAAGAAAATGAGCTCTTGAAAATGCAGTGCAGTTAACATATGGAACTCACTCATGCAGGATAATGGAACAATGGACTATTGTTTGGGAAAGTCCCCAAAGGGAAGTGATGTAGAAGATGCCCTGATTGCTACCATGGGTTGTCAGTGGGATTTGAGCCTGAACCTTCAAGTGCTAAATGCCTTTGCATTTGGTGCTGAACTAACTAGTGGCTTCTTAATCTAGCAGCAGCAGTATGTGTTTTTTCTCTTCTGTAGGGGGGTCAGGTACTGGCAAGGTAGGTCTAATACATCGCATCACACACCACTCTTGTCAGGAGATGCTTATGACCATCTAAACAAAGTCCAGAGCAGTTCAAATCCCCATAGAAACCTGCTGCCCCCTAAGGGTACTAGATTGTGGGGTTTAAAAAACTCCACCACATCCAGGGAATGCATTTGCTCTTCTGCTTTTTTTTTTTTTGCAGACATGCTCTTTCAGAAGCCCCCGTATTCTTTGTTCTATGAGGAAGAAGGGGGCTTCCAAAAGAGGGTTTTTTTCCGACATTTGGCCCTATCTAGACAGGCCAAATATCCTCTTCCAACAAAAAAATCAGAAAAAGGTACGTAAAATGCACGTAGTCTAGCTGTACCCTAGCATAGCTTCTCAGCTGGAATAGAACCTGATGCCTTCAAGCTCTGAAGCCAGCACTTGATGCAAAGGAGTAACCCCATCAGCTGGAAGCCATAACAGGCTTATGTATTTACAATAGTAACTGAAGCGACACCAAGCAAAGATTAAAATATAGCGATTCCCAGTCCTCATGCTTCAGGGTACAAACTGGCTGAGGTCAGGAAGCCCTTTTTTCTCCTTTACAATACAGGACTGCATTGTTTGCCAGCCATGTTTGTATTTTGGCTTTCCTCTTACCTATTCAGCATGGGGCAACACTGCACATCATTGATCTGTTTCCACTGTGTTGCTTCTTAGAGCATGTTATATGTTTGCAACGAGAAAAATGGAGGGTTCCAGCCCGGGAGTAACTGTGCTTCTGCTAGGACCTCTCCCATCCCAATAGCCTGTGCCAAAACGTGTGGCTATTTGGAATTCTCTCCTCCCCCAGTCCCAGGAGCACTGAGAGTCCCAGTCTAGTCAACTGCAGCCTTGCTGTTCCGTTTCAGTGGTTTTGGCACATGTCTCTGACTCTTATCCTCCCGACAGCTGCTTTTACGCTCTTCGCTACAAGCGGCCAGTTCACGTCTAGTAAAATGATCCTGCAGCCTCAACAACTCCAGGCTCTTTCGGCTTCGGCAAATACTTGGATGGGAGTCTGGCACCGTGTGCCCGGGAGAGAGTGCCAAGTGCTGCCTAGCAGCAAGCAGAGGATTGCTCTCTTGCGAGAGGGGTTTCAAAACCCTCCCTTCGTCTCATGACACGCTGGGGAGAGGATCCTCGTGTTTTCTCCTCTAGGCGATATTTATCCTCTACACAAACATGATGAAAACTCAAGCCACGGAATGCCAAAGGCTCAGCAAGTTTGCCCAAAGCCCCAACTCGGCTGCCTCCTGCATCAACCCTGCCTGCCCTCCTTTAAGTTGAATCCCCAACGCCAAGCTAGGTGGCATCTCCTGCTGTCACTTGAGTGGATGCAACCCCTGAGTTTTCCCCTCAGTCCCGTCCCTTTACGGCAGGGGGGCAGAACGCTTTTTTGGGTTGGGAGATGCTGACCCACAAAAAAAATCAGTCGGAGTCTGCATACAAGTGAGAAGCCCCTGACTGAGAAGGAGAAAGACACTCTCCACATTCCCCTCACACACCAGAGCCTCAGGGGGCCCAGGCAAGTAGATTTTGTGTGCTCCAGCCCCGTGGGTGGGCAGTGGCAGGGGGGCGGGAGTGCCAGCACGGGCTCCCCAATTTGGAGCCTCGGGGGCTGGATCCCAGCAAGCTGGGGGCCACATGCAGCCCCCAGACCTGAGGTTCCCCACCCCTGCCTTACAGAGAAGTGCTGTAGAATGCCTCAAGAGTTCTAGAGGAATGACTATTAAAAACCTCTGGGGAATGAGATCAAGATATATTTGAATAGTGTCTAGTGGTTTGTAAACATGAGTTGTCTTAAAGGGCCTGATTTTTAGAGGGTGAGCCCTCAGCATCTTCTGAAAAATCCCTTTAAGGGGTTGAGTTGAGCACCCAAAATCCCTAGCCACTTTCAAAAGCACCTTGCTCTAAGGCTATGTCTACACTATAAGGTTTTTGTGCAAAAACCAGTGGAGCATCCACACCTCAAGCGCGTTTTTGCACAAGAAAATTGACAGTACGGAAGGCATTTGTGGGTAGAGTTATTCCTCTCCCCATGAGGAATATCTCCTTTTTGTGCTATGGCTCTTGAGCAAAAAGGCAGGTGTGGATGCTCCGGAAGGGGTTTTTGTGCAAGAAACTCCTGGCGGAAAAAACACAGGTGTTTTTGGACTTGAGGATAAAGGAGTTTTCTTGCACAAGAGCGTCCGTGCAGTGTGGACGCTCTCTTGCGCAAAAGAACATCGCTTTTGCGATGCGTTTTGAGGTCTGGACGTGCTTTTGCATAAGAAGTTTTTGCGCAAGACCTCTTCCACAAAAGGCTTCTTGCGCAGAAACTCTGTAGTGTAGACTTAGCCTAAGAGTCTAATGAGCAAACCCCTCTGGGTTAGCAGCAGGGACAGAATTTTCTCCTGCTTTCTGCTGGATGGTTCGAAAACACCCAAAAGAGAGTAAGTTCTGTGTTCGAGTCCTTTCCGTGGGACTTTCCCCTAGAGGGCAAAACTGTGCTGGCTGTTTAAAGTGACTGACTTGTTTATTTCTCAGAAGTTTATTTCTCATGGTTTCCCAGCCAAGGCTGGAATCTTCTCCCTGGAATAAACTTTTTAGTCACGCTGGCTAGACCGCAAATCTAGTCACAAAAGTTGCAGAGAATCTTGTTTCCTCTGGACTGTAGCCATCTAGCTGCTATCCCCCCCACTAATGGGCATGGGCTCCCCCTGCTGCCCAGCTTTGTATAACTGGTAGGAAAATTGCCCTTTTATCCTGGCACACAGCAACAATCATGTCTTGTTTCCAAGAGCCGGTTGGTTGTTTTTACTTCCTTCCCCAAAAAGCCGTTTGTAGTGCTCTGAACGCTTTCAAAGGTAAACCTGGAACTCACCAGTAGCCCTGCAGAACAGCGACACATGCTCTGCAAAGTCCTGCTCCAACAGAGGCTGAGAGCAGAGATGTCTCTTTTGATTCGCTGTGTGTGTGTGTATGTGTGTGTGTGTCCCCTCCTGTTTCTCTTCTAACAACTATGTTCAAGGGGATGATAAGAGCAGGAAGAGTGAATCTCCTGGACTAAAGCGATGTAGCTAGGGTTGCCAGGTGTCCGGTATTAAAGAGGACAGCCCAGTATTTGCGTCTTCCGTGCAGGAAAAAAATTCCAAAAATGTCCGGTATTTTCTGTTTTTCCTGAGGGCCGGCTTGGGTGCCTGATGGCGGAGAGAGGGGGAAGCTCAACAACTTTTCCTGCAGTTTTTTTTTCTTAACAGAATTTTTCCTGGGCGTTTTTTTGGGGGGGGGTTCGGTATTTTTTGTGAAACCATCTGGCAACTCTACATGTAGCGCAGCCAATGAGCAAAGAGGAACTGCTGTTTTTATGAGTTTTGGATTGCAGTACCGACTAGAGACCCCAAGCAAGATCAGAGCCACGGTGCACAAAGTGCTGTATATATGCATGGTGTGATTCAGGCCCGTCCTGACACTGTGTACACCAGTAGTCTCCAACCTTTTTAAGTGCAAGATCACTTTTTCAATGTAAGTGCAATCCAGGATCTACCTCCAATATAAATACTGTGGCCCCGCCTCCTTCCCGCCCGGTCTCCTAGGCCCTGCCCCTGCTCAATCCATCTTCCCTCTCTTGCCCGTCCTCACTCCTTTCATCAGGCTGGTGCAGATGATTGGGAGATAGGAGGGGGTTCTCTGGGATGGCATTTGGATGCAGGGGTGCCTGGAGTGCAGGAGGGGGTTCATGACTGGGGTGGAGTTTGGGATGTGGGCTCCAGCAGGGCACTGCTTACCTCAGGTGGCTCCTGGGTGATGGTACCATGGGGCTAAGGCAGGCTCATCCTGCCCTGGCCCTGGCCCACTCCCTAAAGCAGCCAGAAAACTCCATCCCAAGTCCTCTTGTACCCACTCTCTGCTTTGTGGAGGTAGGTTACAGAGTGGGAGGAGGCACCTTCAGATCAGCACTCTCCTCTCCTTCCCCTGTCCTGCATAGAAAGCAGGAGGCTTCCCAGAGGGAGGGGCAGCTGCCAGACAAAGAGCAGGAGATGCGCAGCAGTGGGGGAAAGGGGCAGATGAAGTGCTGCACTTGATAGCCTCTTGGCCAAACCAGTCAGGATCCCCTGCCAGAGACTCCAAGATCTACCAGTAGATCCCGATCTATTGGTTGGTGGCCACTGGTGTGCACAATACTGATCAAGGAAGGGAAATGGGGAATATTATCCCCATTTTATAATTGGGAAGCCAGGAGGCCCAGGTAGATTCAATGACCTGCCCAAGGTTACCCAGGAAGAGTTTTGGATATCATGCAAACTAGAAACAGGACAAACCCAGCCCCTCCGTCTGCTCCGAGCCCCTATTTTGTGGTAATTCCAACGGTTAGTACTCTGTGCTGTGGCTGCACCAACCTTGGTGGAATCCGAGTCGTGGCATGGCTTTTTTAGGCTATGTCTAGACTACAAGCTTCTTTTGCAAGAACCGTTTTTCTGAAGAGATCTTCCAAAAAAACTTCTTGCACAAGAAGCGCGTCCACACACAAAAGCGCATCAGAAAAGCGATGTGCTTTTGCGAAAGGGTGTCCAGACTCACTGGACGCTCTCTCGCATAAAAGGCCACCCGGAACCACTTCAGCCATGATGTTAGGTCACGCGTTGCTTCCGAATGTTGGTGCCGGAGCCTTGTAGAGACACACGCTTAAAGGGACCCCCCTGGACAGCTGTTTCTCTGCTTCTGCTGCCTGCTTGCCTACCTCTTCAAGGGACAGCAAAGCTTTGGCAGTGCCTGCTCCGGTTGCCCTGTTCTTTTTTGGACGCCACAGCCGTTTCCTTTGTGCCACGGAGCTGGAACTGCCCCTGGGCACGTGATGGCCCCACATGGCCATGCTGCAGTTTTTGCAGCGTGTTATGCCAGCTGCCTGCCTGGTCCTGCATGATCTGGACTTTGAGCTTTTTCTGGGGACCCTCTCCGGGGCTGTGGCTGCTCCACTCTGGCAACTGCACCCCCCAGTGGCGAGGCGTTTCCGGAGGCTCGACACCAGTTTGGACTGGTGGGACCGGCTGGTCATGGAGCGGTGGGACGACCAGCGGTGGCTCCAAAACTTCTGCATGCATGGAGCTGTGTGCCTGGAGCTGTGTGCCTGGCTCAACTCCACCCTCCGGAGACACGACACCCACCTGCGGCCCACCATCCCCCAGGAGAAGCGGGTTGCAATAGCCCTCTGAAAGCTCCCTACCCCCGACAGCTACTGGTCGGTGGGCAACCAGTTTGGTGTGAGGAAGTTCACTGTCAGGGCTGCAGTCTCTGCAAGGGTGCATAAGGGGGATTTCGGGAAAGGGGAGCTGTGGGGGGTGGGGTGGGGTGGGGTGGGGTGGGGTTGGGGGGAGAGCCCTGTCCCTGGGGGCTTGTGCTGTCCCGCCCTCACACAGCCCTGCTGCTAGGGGGGGCAGCCTCATAGTAGGTAGCTCCTGGGGTGTTTGGGGGGGGCAGTAGGGCGGGCACCTCCCAAGGGCTCAGGCACCCCCTCTCTCATTCTCTATTTTGTGTGTTTCTTTGTCTCCTTCCGCAGGTTGTGAGGGCTATCAACTCCATCCTGCTGCGGAGGGTCATCCATCTGGGAGTCCTGGATGCGACCATGGCTGGATTTGCTGCCCTGGGGTTCCCGAACTACGGGGGAGTGATCGATGGGGCCTACATCACGATCTGCGCACCGCACCATCTAGCCACCCAGTATATTAATCGAAAGGGCTACTTCTTCATGGTGCTGCAGGCCCAGCTCGACCACTGGGGACACTTTACAGACATTTTTGTCAGGTGGTCGGGAAGGGCACACGATGCTCGCGCGTTCAGGAACTCTAGCCTGTACCGCAAGCTGGAGGTGGGCACATTTTTTCCCCCCATTGTGAACTTGCCATTGGGGACGTGCAAATACCACTATGCGGCTTACCCCCTGATGCCGTGGCTTATGAAGCCATACACCGGACATCTGGATTCCAGCAGGGACCAATTGAATGCCCACCTAACCGGGCCCAGATGCAGGTGGAGTGCGACTTCGGCCGCCTTACGGAATGTTTCTGGTGCCTCCTCACCTGCCTGGATGTGGGGGAGAACAAAATCCCTGAGGTAGTGGCGGCATGTTCTGTCCTCCACAACATTGTGGAGAGGAAGGGGGAAGCCTTCCTCCTCACTCCACGAGGGGCGAGCCTTCCAACAGCCATGGACAAATGACATCTGCCAGGCCCATCAGCCCGGGGTGTACATCCAAGAGGCCCTGAAGGAGAGGTTCTCTCAAAAAGCCCAGTAACTCTACCAAGGGCATCTGCACTAGGGCCCCATGTTTTGTGGCCCTATTCCTTCCCCACCACAACCTCTCCCTTCACCTTTTCCCTGATGTCCCAATAAACACACCTGTTTTGTTTTTTAAAAAATGCAGTCTGTATTGATTGTTCAGAAATGTTGGGAAGAGGGAGGAG
>JANRFK010002918.1:6061213-6075198 GCA_030068395.1 Apalone spinifera | reverse complement strand
GAGAGACAGAGCGAGAGAGCTCAGGAGACAAGATCTGAAAATCCCGTCTTATGACGGGCTAATTGGCTAGTACCTTTAATAGTCTCTTCTTCAGAAACTGCCAGCTTTGCTGAACCCCTTTAGGCCTTAGAGCAGTGAATCTCAAAGTATGGTTGCTGGACCACTAGTGGTCTGTGACCATTTTGCAGGTGAGCCTCAGGCTCAGGACTCGCTCCTGCCCTCCACCCGCGAGGAGAGCCTGCACTGGCACTCCAGCCTCTGCGAGGTTGGAAAGCCAGCACTGGCTTCCGGCAGCCGGGGGAGGACCTCACAGGTCAGATCTGGCTGACGAGGGAAGTAAACAACTCTGTGCACTGCCACGCCCTCTCCTCCCAGCTGGGGGAATGGCAGTGCCGGAAACCGCCATGGAGGCTTTCCGTTCTGCTCCCATTGGCCAGAATCACAGCCAATGGGAGCAGTGGCAGGCAGCGCCTGGGAGCAAAAGGAGGCACAGAGTCAGATAAATGCTTCCCCGTCCTCCTCATGCACCCTCTTCCTGCAGAGACCCCATTCCTGCACCCTCCCTCCCACTTAGAACCTCCTCCATCCTCAGCCTGCTCCAGCACCCTACCTCCCACCCAGACTTCCCTACCCCCAGCCCACTCCTGAACCCTACCTGTCAGCCAGACCCTGCACTCCTATCCCCTTCTGCATCTATTTTATTATGGGTGGTTAGCTGGTGGTCCACAGAAAGGTCTGTGTTGAACAGGGTGAGCCATGGGCCAAAAAGTTTGAGAACCACTGCCTTAGATCCATGCCTGGCCCCTGCAGTGTCAAGCAGTGAAATCCCCGGAGAAGCAAAAGGGAAAGGATACAGCTCAACGGGTGATGCCGCTCCCATATCAGCTTGACATTTGCGTGACTCTTCTTAGAGTCCAGGGAGAGGGTCCTGATTGACATCAGTGTAAGGTTCTTACAGAGTAAACATCACTGGCTTCCTATGGATCTTCATTGAAGCCAGCCTGCCTCCCAGCGTAGTTGATCTGCAGAGGACTGGCCATCTCTTTCCCCATTTTCTTGTTAAGAGGAGCTGTCCTCTACCCACGGCAGAAGAAACAAGCAGCTTGCAGGACATGACAAAGCCTCTGCAGAATCCCAGGCACCTGGGAGCCTATCTGCCTGCTCCGCCATACAGCCTGCTTTGTGGAACTGCAAGGCAGTCGCAAACACAGGCGTCAAACTGCTGACAGACATGCCTGCGAGTGGGGGAGGTCAGCAGCCAGCTCAGCGATGGAACAGCTCCCAGGCGAGTGCCAGATGAGAGCTTTCCAACCAGCAAACAGCAGGGTCGGCTTTTGAAACGACTGGGTGATTTTATGACCATTCTTCAACACTGGCTGTTATGTGTGCACATCAAGGCTCAGGAGATCGCTGGGGGAGACAACCAAGACTTAGAAAAGAGCTAACTGGTTTGTTCAGTCAAGCTTGTGAAATTCTTTTGCTGACTTCTATTTTCATGTAACTTTTATGCCTATTGCAGAGACCGTCCTGGCTGGGTTGTAAGTAGGATTTGAACCTGGAACCCTTAAGTCTAAACGCACAGGCCTTTAGTGTCACCTGAATTATAAAACTAAGCACAAAAGCCTGGCTCCACTGAAGCCAAAACGCCTGTTGGCTTCAGTAGGGTCAGGATTACCTCCTAAAGCTGCTAGTGTGGCTGCACCAGCAGACTCAGGCATAGTTATTGAGTTAACTCCACCTCGGTCTTCTTCCCACCCCTCCCCATTTACCAACTCTTATGTAACCATCAGCCTCTATGCTAGAGATGCTGCGTGCTAGGGTGACACCTACCTGCAGAATCGAGTAGCAGAGAGACATCCGCATCAGCTTGCTACATGTGCTTCTGTCAGCTATTAGACTACCCCCCAAACAGGCACTGAAATAGCCAGGATGGACTGCTGCAGTCCATCATGCGCATGCTGGCCTGGTGTGTATCCCTGGTTAGATATACAGACATGCACACAGTCCTGCATAGCCCCACACCTATGCTCCTCACCCACACACCCCAGCCAGAGCTAAGCCAAGAGACATTTCAAGATAGAATACACCACAGCCCAATGAGAGAGAGTCTACCCACCCTCTACACACACAAGGTATTGCTGATAGTGGTTTCTTCACAGGCTTCCATGGTATCTGACTTTCCAGCCTTCAGCTCAAAGAGAGTTTTGCCTGGGAGTCTGGAGTGCTGATGCAGAGCTCAAGGTCTGCAGGTCTATCTGATGATGGTCGGAAAACAACCAAATCAGAGCAAACCGAAATAAACCATCCTCAAGAGAGAGCATATGGTGGGCGGATGTTGGCATCTGCATCAGGCTTCATGCACAACATGGCAGCTGTCTGTGCAGCAAGGAGGGTTTGCTTCTCTGCGGTGAAATAAAGATGTGGAGCATGGAAGATATAACCAATGCAAACTCCATGTGCTGCATCCAGCAGATCTGTCTGTTAGTCACCTGAGTGGGTGCCAGGGACCTTGTCTGACATCTCTCTGTACAGATATCTGCATGTTAAGAAGTGCTTCACAGAAACGTATGAGTTATGCTCCAAGTGGAAGAGGCCTTTGCATACTTATTAGTACCAATTAGAGGGAACAGAGTTGCTGAAAGAGGGGGAGATCTTTATTGAATGGCACTTCGTGAGCATGTCAAACTGATTTGGTATTGCAAATGAATGGAGATTACCTATCTCCTAGAGCAGGCCTTGAAAGGTCATTGAGTCCAGTCCCCTGCCTTCACAGCAGGACCAAGTACTATCCCTGACAGATTTGTTTGCCTCATATCCCTAGATGGGGATTGAGCTCACAACCCAGGGTTTAGCAGGCCAATCCACAAACCACTAAGCTATCCCTCTTCCACTACAGTCCAAGCCTGGAGGGAGGCTGGACCCCTGCCTGTAGGCTCCCTGCCCAGGTGAACATGCATGCATGTCATCAGCATCCCAGCACATTCATGGTCTTAAACAGCTGCTGCTATGGGGCGTCAGCAGGGACTGAACTAGGGATGTTAAATATTCGTTAACTAAGTAGTCGAGTAACCTCATGAATTCTTATCGGTTACTTGACTATTCTTTAGTCCTTGTTGGTGGGGCCGGCAGCCAGTATGCTCTGGCCCCACTCTCAAGAAGCCCCCTGTATCTGAAGCAGCAGCATGGGGTGCCAGGTGGGAGCTGGTCCGCAAGAGGAGCCAGTTTGAAAACCAGCTCCCCTTGCAGACTGGTTGCCTGTTGCCCCACGCTGTTGCCTCTGATACAGAGGCTGCAGGACAGGGTGGCAGCAGAAGCCCGTGTCCAGGAGTGGGGGGACAGGTCTGAGCTCCTGGATCTGGTATAAGCTGGAACTGAGCCAGGCTGCCTGCCCGCTTGGCTCCTAATACATTTTAAATGCAGAGTCACAGCAGGTGTAGGTCCCAGACCTGTTGCAAGCCAGAACTGAGCCAGGCTGCTGACTAGCCTGCTAAATTTACTGCTGGGGATGGGGGGAAAATGCATGTAGTCTATAGCATTAACCTATAAGCTTTTGCTTATCAGTTAATCGTCTATACCATTACATCCCTAGACTGAGCCTTAGGAACTTTAGCCCCACAATATAGCCATTTGTGCTAAAGGAGTAACTCCATTAGCCAGTAGCAGTAGTAGGCGCTTATCTTCCCTGGACAGAATTCCAGCAGGCTCTCCTGACTGCCATGGGTAGGGATGGTTTAGAAAGCCAGCTAGACAGATTACAAATCCCTGAGGTGACAGAGCAAGTCCTTATGCAACTCTGCTCAGAGAAATGAACAAGCAGCCTCTTTGGTTCTCCCTGAAATCTGATCAACACCCCTGCCCTGTTCCCTTTTCTTCCCCTGAGCGAGGGATGTAAGAGACGATGTTTACACTGGTCAGAGAAGCATAAGCTTATCGGATAGTTGAGTAGTGACTTGACTAGCCACTTCCCCACTTTGCTGCCTCTATCAGAGGCAACAAAGGGGGAGGGGAACAGGAGTCAGTGCTGGGGGGAGCTGGCTTAAAAGCCGGTTGCCCCCAGCACCGTCTCCATGGGAGGCAGGAGAGGCAGAGGCGCAGCAGGGAAACAGCACGAGCGGGGACTGAAGCAGCGTACATGGAAAAACAGAATCTCAAATATACATACAAAAATGATGGCGTCTAAAATAGCTGTTACCCCTCAAGAAAGATCTTGGTATCATTGTGGATAGTTCCCTGAAAACATCTGCTCAATGTGCAGTGGCAGTCTAAAAACGAACAGAATACTGGGAATCATTAGGAAAGGAATAGATGAGATGACAGAAAATACCACATTGCCTCTACATAAAGTCATTGTATGTCCACATCTTGAATACTGTATGCAGATCTGGTCACCTCATCTAAAGAAAAGATAGATTGGATCAAGAAAAGGTGCCGAAAGAACACAAATGATTAGGGGTAAGGAACAGCTTCCATATGAGGACTAGGATTTTCAGCTTGGGAAAGAAATGACTAAAGGGTGGGAAGATATGTTAGAGGTCTAGAAAATCATGACTCATGTGGAAAAACAGAATAAGGAAATGTTATTCATTGTTTCACTAACTTAACACAAGAACCTGACCCCACTAGATTTATAGGCAGCAGATTTGAAACACACAAAATCCTTTATTTTTTCACAGTCAACCTGTGGAAATCTTTGCCAGGAGATCGTGGAAAGGCCCAACCCATAGTAGAGTTCCAATAAGAACAAAATAAGTTCAAGGAGGGTAAGTCCATCCATGGCTACTAGCCAGAATGGGAAGGGATGGTGTCCCTAGCCTCTGTTTGCCAGAAGCTGGGAGTGGGTGACGGGATGGATCATGATGATTTGCCTCTTCTGTTTATTCCTTCTGAAGTACCTGATGTTGGCCACTGTCAGCAGACAGGACACTGGGCTAGAAGGACCATTGCTCTGACCCAGTATTGCCGTTCTTATATAGAGCTGAAATGTATTTGCCCCTGCTGTAACCTACTAGATCCCACTCCACTTCCAGCATTGAGACTGGCTCCATCAGGACTCCTGGGCTCTGTCTCTCTCCGTAGTTTGTAACAAAATAAGAATACACATTGAAATGTTAAGGCTAACCAGTGTCCCGTAAGTCACTTGGCACAAGATGTTAGTATTAGAGCTGAGGGGGTCTAATATTTATTTACTTTTCTTTTATATAAGAATTAGATGCAGTGCTCCTAGCAACTAACGGCTAAGTTGTCTCCCAAAAAAGTAGAGTTTTCCAGTGCCTTAGTAGCCCCTGGTTAGGGATGATGTGTGGGGGGCGAGGGTGGATGGGGTTTCCCCCCCATTTGGTGCTTGCTTGTACTGAGCATACTCAGTAACATTGCTGAAGCTTCTGTCCTCAGTCCGCCCCCTCCATGCTCTCACTGTCTTCTTACCTCCCCATCATAGCATGCACAGTCCACGCCCCCCAACCAAAATCTGAAAAGGCCCCCGGCCCTTAGAGTCAATGGTACTTTGCTGACTTACAGCATGCGAGGATTGGGTCTGTTGGGTTTAAGTGCTCTAGCATCACACACCAAACTCTCATTTAAGTAGGTGCCCAGGGCACAGAGAAATTTACCTCAGCCTTTGTAATCGTTACGCTTGTTTTCATACAACACACTGGACAAACATCTGCTCCAGTCGAGGCTGATTTAAGCCCGGAGGGACTCCTCTGACTTACACTGATGCATCGGAAGTAACAGAGAAGAATCCGACCCATTACATTCACCCACAGTTGGATACATGTGGAGTGGCCTTGATGGTGACATTTACTCTGGGCTTTTCCCTCCTGCCCATCTCCAGCCTGACGCATCACTTAGTTGTCATGGCGGGTTATTCTGAGAGCCGCCCTAAGTGGTGCACTAGTCTTTTGCTGGCCCTCTGCCCAGGAGTGGGCATCACCCAATGAGATTTGGGAAACACACTTTTGCGCAAAGGTATTTTAAGCTCTTAACTTACACTGCAATCAATGGGCATTAGGAACCCAAGACCCTGTGCGGATTCAGGCCTTTATTTGAACTCAACACTTCTATTCCAGGGGTTCTCTGGCTTCGTTGCGCTGTGACCCCCTTTTGACAACAAAAAAGAGTAGCTGACCCCAGGAGGGAGGAACCAAAGCCTGACCCTCTCCACCCTGCGAAGGGGGGGGTCGCTGAAGTCCAAGGGCTTCAGTCCTAGGCAGTGGGCCTGTAACCAGAGCCCTGCTGTCCAGGGCTGAAGTCAAAGCCTGAGTGTTGGGTCTCAGGCATTGGCTTGGGTCCTGGCCCCAGCAAGTCTATACGAGCCCCTTGGCAACCCTATTCAAATGGGGTCATGGGGTTGGGAGCAGAAACAGTCTTCCCCCATCGGTGTATCTCCATTGTGGTACATACCACTGCAGCGCGTGCTAGCTCTTGCACGCCTCCATTATTCTCGCTAGCTTAGGCATCAACGGCAGTGCAGACTGGAGAAGCCAGCCCAGGACCCTGGATACTTACTTGGGTGGTTACATCCACACTGAAGTCCATGCTGCCGCAGCTTCTCTGCTGTCGGCACAGAGCTAGCTAAATTGAAGCTAGCTTGGGTGCAACTACCTGCAGTGTAGACGTAACAACGGTCCGTCTCCTGCCACAACAGGGCCCTATGCCCGGTTGCGGTGCTCACGGAGCACGAAGCAGGGTCGGCACTCCATGGGGACCACTCGGAGTGGAGCTCAGACAGGACCTTCTGGCCGTGAGACAGCCCCTCAGGGGACACTCCCTCTTTTTGCTTTCAGTTACATTAAAACAGGAAAGTCCAATGTGGCTGATGTTTATGGGCATTTCCGCCAGCACCGTCACCAGGCATGCCTCTTTGGGTCTGACCTCAGAGCATTCCGCGCCCCCGTTCTCACTGGGAGCTCCCTGCAGTGCGTCCACCTGGAGGCTTCCCCAGCGGTGTCATTACACCCCCCCAAAGGGTCCGTGCACCCCAGCTTCGACTCTCGGCAAGCCCGGTCAAGCAAAGGGGTTTTTATTAGTTGTCTGGGTCATAGAACAGATCCTGTTAGCACAGAAACTAGGGACAGTCAGAAAAGTCCATCTTGAGGGGATCCAGAGCCCAGAGTCCTGGGCTCTCCAAGTCCCAAACCAGGAAACTGATTCGCTTCCCACTGCCCACCCTCAGTCAGAGCCAGCTGGTCCTCATCCGTCCTCTGTTTCTCTATGGGCAAACAGGTCACCGGCCTTCACCTCTGGCTTTGCTCTCCAACACTTCCATCTGGCTCTTGCAGAAGATGGACCCCTCCCTGCCCCCTGGATATTAGTTGCCAGGATACCAAATGTCAGCCATTGTTTGTGCCCTCTGCCCAGGTAGCCATCTGACGAGCACACACCTTTGTCCCACCTACATTTGAATAACGCATGGGGGAAACTGAGGCACACACACGCTATTCAGACACAACAATAAGAATATTTCCATTTTGTCACAGGGGCCTCCAAGCGCTCCTGCAATATAAGCAGCAGGCCGGTTCTTCTAAAGCACCTGCCACATGGTATCTGAGCAGCTTTTCCTCCTAGAGCACAGGCTGAAGGCTTCAGATCCCTCAGATAAATCCCAGCTTGAGAAGGGCAAGATAAGCAGCTGCTGGAAAGCAAATGGACAGGCTGAAACCGGAGGCCAAAATCTTGAAACAAGCTGAACCTTCCCGACTGTACCCAACAAGCCCCTAAAACAACTCTCCCGTGGAGGATAATTTTTTCCACAACTGTTCTTTCAGCGTCTGAGTTAAGACCCATGTTAAAGTTTAATGATCAGTTTAACGAGGATTTTTTTTGTGTGAAATGAGACTATGAATATCAGCTCATGAAATTTATACCTGGGTATTTCATCCAGGTGGCCAGGCTCCAGTCACATTCAGAATGATTGCAGCTTGGTGAGGAAAGGCCAATAAGATAAGAAAGAGCTGTATATCCCTGCTCCTGGTCTCTTCTTTATGCTTGGAAAACCAACACCAGGTAGGTAATGTCTTTGATTTCTCTACATCGCCCATCCAGTAGCACAGTTATTTAATGTGAACTGTGTCTATTATTCTCTGGACTAGTTGCAAGGAGGGGTTTGGAAACAGCGGCAAGAAAACAATATTCTGAGGTGCACATTCACCAGCGGCAGTTTTTAGTAGCAGAAAATGCATCAGATTTGAAAGGACTCTTCTGTACGTGTGAGAATCTGTCGCATGCAGACCACAGGGTGTTTTGTAGGCATAAACGAATGCAGCAATAAAGCATCCAGCTTGCACATTTCTTAAGCACCAAAACCAACCAACCAAACAAAACAAAAAACAACCCACAACCCCCCGTTCCCTCCCAACACACACGCACACTTTTTTTTTTGCACTTTCGGTTAAAATCAAATTGAAACACACACGCCTGGAAAGTCCAATGGGGCTGATATTTTCTGTCTTTTCTACCAGCACCACCACACAAAACCTCACCTGTGCACAGATCTTTGCCTTAAACACAAGCAGGGTGGATATAGCTGGGCATGCTACAGATCTGGCCCTCTCCCATCACTGCAGTCAGTCTCGACATGAGAAGCTCTCAAACTATTGCACCGTGACCCCTTTCTGACCACAAACATTACAACACAGCCCCAGAAGGGAGGACCCAAGCCTGGACCCTATTGCTCCAGATGAGGGGCCAAAGTCAAAGCCCAAGGACTTCAGCCTCAGCCAGGAGCTTGTAATTTAAGCCCAGATGCCCAGTGTTGAAGCATTCAGGGTTCAGGGCTGGGTTCAGCCCTGGGCCCCAGCAATTCTAAACCAGTCCTGGGGACCCCATTCAAATAGTCTGAGAACAGCTACAACAGTTTAATGGTCAACGTCGTCTTCCGAGCTGGTTTTCTGGCTCAGGGCTACGGTATGTAGGTTGGCGGGGTCCAAAAAGGTTCAGTTTGGTCGCTGGTAAATTCTCTAGAGCTGCTAGCTCGACACCTTGCATCAGATTTCAATTTGCTCAAATGTTGAGGGTGGGAGTCATTGCAAAGTACAGCAAGTTCGGCTTGTGGCACAAGTCAGCCGATGCACATGAACCAAAGACCACGGCTCCTCATTGTTTCCAAGGAATCCAGTTGAAATTCAGAGCGTTTCAACAGGCCCAGGAACCAAGCCACAGAGACTGGTTCACTCTCAGCGTCTTATGGGGGAACTGTGAGAAGCAGGTAAATAAATAATACCCCTGACTGTCCTCCCAGGCCTGGCCTGTTGGCGGGTGCTTATTTCCCATGTCTCTCCTCCCCATGGGCTGTGGGAAAGGACAACTGGGGTTGCGGAAAGAGTTTAAAGAGGCAGCAACTGAGTGGGCAAGGGGAAAAGAGTTGCCACGGAAACCGCTGAACTGGGAAAGTCATTTTGCCGAGGCTGGGAACGCGGAGGAGAAGGGCAGACTGGTGTCGAAGCAGAGGCCAGGAGCACATTGAAGCAAGGGAAGAGTGGAGATACGAATGCACACCGGAGCTACCCAGTGTTTGCCATCAATCCTCAAACAAGCCTCAAATCACAGAACTTATCTGCTGAAGGACAACAGCCCACATCCTCCGGGGGTATTTAGGCACCTAACTCCCATTATAAGTAGTGGAAGTTAGGCACCTCAACTGTTTTGAGGATCTGGGCCTAAGCCCTCTTAGTATCAGGTGGACCTGCCTTCTCTAGGTGGACCTAATATCCTTCTCTGGTGACCAGCTGCGAAGGGGGAGTGTTACATGTGACAAGCTCAGCCCACTCAATGAAAGAGCTGGGGAGAAGAGAGTGGATCTGAAATTGCCCCTGCATGTGAGGCAGCCCCCGAAGGACCCAGAGCCAGCCAGGCAGCTGGAGACGGGCAAAAGACAGAGGTGATTGTGGATCTTCTAACAGGGCTACGCAGCGCTGAGAGGGGCCGGGGTGCTGGGTTTCACGCTCCACTTAGCGGTGCTGCCAAAGTTTGGTGGCAGGAGGCTGCCCATGTGATGCTCTCACTGAGCCCATCTCCGTGCACCTATATGGTGAGTTAAGTGAGCAGCTCTGCTGAGTCTGTGAGACTTTCCATCACATTCCCACCTAATTACAGCAAGGGGAGAGGTGCCGGCTGGTTAATTACTCAGGGCAAATAATCAAGCCTGCACCTCACATCTGCTTCCCAATGGAAGTTTTGTATCTCTGCGACCTTCCACTTTTGTGCAGTTTGGATGTTTCGCTTTTATGTTCTGGCTTCCTGCCCCTCTGCTGCTTAGAGCTGAAGAATTAGAGACTCACATAAGAGCTGAGTGAACTGGAGCAGTCATTCAAAAGGACCAACTCCCGACTCCCCTGTTCCCGTGCTTCAGGCAGGAATGGAAGAAAGGAATTAAGGGCTTCTAAGCCATTTTGGCGCAGCCTGTATTATAGGGACACACGGGTGCCTTCCTGATCGTTGGTGTAAGTTAGAGCAGCACCAGGGTTGCTCTAACCTACATTTTGCTTCTTGGGGCTCTGCTGAAAGCAGAGAATAGCCAATATACAATGCAGTCCGGACACACCTCCATGTTAGGGAATGGCAGCTGGTCCAGGATACAGTCAGCAGGAGGTAACCTCAGAGGGTCATTTTTGCCCATTTTAATGCCACCAAAATAATGTAGAAAGCATCTTGGTACAACTGAGACTCATCACCCTCACCTCCTCCTCCAAAATTACACTTGTTACACTTAACGGTCAGGCTCAAATGCCGTGTTCTCCATAGCGAGCATATGGAAGCAGACTGAACAACTCTGCTCCTTTTATCCAGAAGGATCCCAAAGCATCGTACATGGTCTACCTCTTCTCCACAATTGCTTCCCCCACCTACCACTGAAATGCAGCCCCATCTGGGGCAGAGCATGATGGCTGTTTAGCAGTGCCCAGCAACTCACACGCAAGAGATGAAAGCAAGAAGCAAAGAATACATCTGCTAACATGATATACGCCATCACATGCCAGCAATGTCCCCCACCATGTATATTGGCCACAGACAGAGGATGAATGGACACAAATCAGACATCAAGAAAGGTCACATACAAAAACCAGAAGAACATTTTAACCTCCTGGACACTCGGTAACATTTAAAAGTAGCCATCCTGCTACAAAACCCACTTCAAAACCAGACCCAAAGAGACACAGCAGAGCTGCAATTCATTTGCAAATGGAACACACGCATATTAGGACTGGATAAGGACTAGAATGGTTCTCTCACTCCGAAGGCAATTTTCCCTCTCTTGGTATTCATACCTCCCCATCAGCTGCTGGGAGGGAGACACATCCCCATCCTCCCTGACTGAACTGGCCTCGTTAAGGCTGATCCTTGATAAGTAACTCCCTTCCTTTGACATGCTAATATACATCTATATCCCTGCCTCTGTAATTTCCACTCTTATGCATCTAACAAAGTGTCTTTTACCCACAAAATCTTATGCCCAAATCCATCTGTTAATTTTCAAGATGCCACAGGACTCCTTGTCGTTAGGACAGAGTATCCCTAGGGTTTGGCTTAGACAGTGGGAGCCTGGTTTTCAGAAGTGCTGAGTGCCCACGGCTCCCACAGGGTACAACTGGCCAAGCAAATGACCAGTGCCTTGGAAAGCCAGGCAGCAGGGCTGACGCTTCTAGGAAGTGCTTTGAGACTAAATTTTCACACCCAATCTAAAAAGTAGAACTTGCAGAAGCAACAGCCCCACCCTGCCATGGCTCAGGTCTGACCATATAATTTTTGGAGTGGGAGGAAAGAAAAAAAGATCCACCCAACAGAAATATTTTCAAAAAGTCTGCGCTTCCCAAACAGCGAGTCAAGCACACCACCTTGTCATGATGAAATACATTTTGGCTCCAAAAAAATCATTCAGAGGACTCTCCAGAAGCGTTGCCAAGCAATCAGCCTGCGAAGCATGCCCCCTTTTTGATTTAAATGTCAAAAGGATGGAGTGGAGCCAGTGATCGATCATTAACGAGGAGGAATCCCAGTGCGGCAGGAGGAGTTTTTAAGGTACCTGTAATCAAAGTCATCTAGGAAGGTTTTATTCTGCCAGTGCATTTTTATTTACTGATTCTGCAGTGCTTGCTGCTTTGAATAGCGAACAAGCTGACATTCCTGTCTGTGTGATCTAGATGTAAATATTGAAGTTGCCTTATAGGAGCAGAGCAGGGAATTCACTGTTTATAGGACCAGAAAGGCCCACTTGGAACATCTGACCTCAATTAATACCCATTTGAACTAGAGCGGATCTTTCAGCAGAACAATCACTCTTGGTTTAAAACTTGCTAGTCATAGAAAAACACAGCAAAGAAAAGTCTCAGACTTTGGCTCCTAAAACTGCTGCTGGCTTTGAACTAGGGATGCAAAAAGTTGTTTAAAAAGGTAATCACCTACCCGCTAAAAATCCTAGCAGTTACAGCGCAGTAGGCTCTGCAATGAAAACTTAAATAAGCTTTATACTGCAGAGCCCACAGCAAAGGGGCCACCAATGATCAGGCTTCGAGGAACAACTGCCGCCACTTGTGCGCTAAGAGATGGTAAAGTCAATGCTGCTAGCCTGGCTTTGTGCCCTCACCTCCTGGTAGCAAGCTGATGGTGCTTTTTGCAAAATTCAGATGTAGTTCTTCAGGAGGGGTCAGGATTTACTGCCGAGTTGGCCTCACAGGTCTCTGGTTCCGTCAACGAGAACAAGAAGGATGCTTGCGTGTGCGCTCAGTGATTTGAGTGCCGTGTCGATCTGTGCACTCAGTCGCAACAGCAGACCCCGAGAGAGCCCCCAAAGACCACAAATCTGATAAGAATCAAAGGTGCCCGGCCAGGTTTACTGTTAAGCAAAGCACAGTCATAGCTGTCTGTAGATTCTACAGAACCACTACACATATGCAATTCGTAACAATGGAAGACTCAATCAATGGGAAATTTCCATTGCCCCCTAAGTCTCCAAAGACTGTCCATCCCCGCCCCACCACTTTATATACAGGTACTAACAACTTGCATCTCACTGCTGACAGGTCAGGTTGCCACCCTATGACGCTTCTTAGATGCCACCCATCGCCCTGTGCCTCGTGATCAGAAAGTTTTTGGAGAATGTTGGGGATAACTTCTTGGTACAAGTGCTGAAGGATCCGACCAGGGGCCGTGCACAGCTTGACCTTCTGCTCACAAACAGG
Source organism: Apalone spinifera (assembly GCA_030068395.1). Taxonomy (NCBI): domain Eukaryota; kingdom Metazoa; phylum Chordata; order Testudines; family Trionychidae; genus Apalone; species Apalone spinifera. The sequence goes on along the minus strand of JANRFK010002918.1, from coordinate 6,062,023 downwards.
GAGGAACTAATAGGGGAAGTAGAGGTGGGTGACAACCTGGGATGCAGTGATCATGAGATGGTAGATTTCAGGATCTTGACCAAAGGAAGAAAAGAGAGTAGTAAAATACGCACCTTGGACTTCAGAAAAGCAGATTTCGACTCCTTCAGAGACCTGATGGGCAGAATCCCCTGGAATGCTAACATGAAGGGGAAAGGAGTCCAGGAGAGCTGGCAGTATTTTAAAGAAGCCTTACTGAAGGCACAGGAAGAAACCATCCCGATGCGTAGCAAGAGAAGCAAACATGGTAGGAGATCGGATTGTCTTACAGGGGAAATCCTTGGTGAACTTAAGCATAAAAGGGGAGCTTACAAAAAGTGGAAACTTGGACAAATGACCTGGGAGGGGTATAAACGTATAACTCAAGAATGCTGGGGGGTAATCAGGGAGGCGAAAGCGCAGTTGGAATTGCGACTGGCAAAGGATGTGAAAGATAACAAGAAAGGTTTCTACAGGCATGTTAGCAATAAGAGGGTGATCAGAGAGGGTGTGGGGCCCCTACTGGATGAAGGAGGTAACCTAGTGACAGATGATGTGGGGAAAGCTGAAGTACTCAATGCTTTCTTTGCCTCTGTCTTCACGGGCAAGGTCGGCTCCCAGACTAATGCGCTAAGTGACGCAAGATGGGATGAAGATGGAGAACCCTTGGTGAGTAAAAGACAGGTTAGGAACTGTTTAGGAAAGCTAAACACACACAAATCCATGGATCCGGACTTCATGCATCCAAGGGTACTGAGGGAGTTGGCAAATGTCATTGAGGAACCTTTGGCC
>JANRFK010002918.1:6041119-6054480 GCA_030068395.1 Apalone spinifera | reverse complement strand
GTGGCCCCCACCAAAAATTGTTGCCTCTTGGTCTAGCCTCTGCCTTTGTGGCCAACTGCAGCCTTAATCTAGCCCCTCGCTTCAGGGACAAGCCACAGTTCTTCCAGGCCACACAACCATGATGGCTAGCCATGGTGCAAGGGGGAAGAGAAGGACCCCAGCCTACCCACTACTCTGGGTCCCAACCCAGGGACCCTCTGGCAGCAGCCTTGTCCTGCCCTCCTCTATTGCCTCCAGTTCCCTGGGTCACTTCCCCTGTGCCCCTTTGCACCCTCCGAGTTCTGGCCTTTGTAGCAAGGCCAGGAGCCTCCCTCTCTAGCCGCCACCACCCACCCAGGGCACTGCGCTCCCAAAGGTGCTTCACAAGCAACCAGGGCCTGCACCTCCCCTGGTCACTCTCACGCCTGGGCAGCTCTTTATATACAGGGCTGCCCCGGCAAGCCACCCTCTGGTTGGCTCTTTAAAAGCTTCTCCCTGGTTGGCCAGGGCTCCTTCCTGCCCGCTTTAATCCCTTCCAGCCCATGTGGGGCAATCACCCCACCACAGAAGCCTGTAGCCCTGTCTGCACGTGGAGGCTACAGAGATGCCAGGCCTTAGTGCCGTCGCCTGGCAACTCCAGAGACATGGCCCCAAACTTACTTCATGTAGCAAGTGTGGCTCATTGCTGGGTGACTTTGCTCCTCCGAGACCCCTCACTCATCTGGCAAGGCCCACGGCAGCTCTCACTTGCACAGAGGGGCTGCTGTGTGGGGAGCTCCCAAAATGCCTCCTGCTTGTTCTTGTCTGTACTGACGCCCCTGCTCACAAGAAGGGCACAGCAGGTCAGGACAGCATCATTTCTGACTGCACCAGTGTGGCAGCCTCTGGAACAGCCTGTAAAAGAAAGAGCCAAGGGAAATATGGGGCAAGGAAGGACTGGGCAGTTGGAAGTGCTGAATGGTCTGGGACTTAACAAAAACACCACTCAGCATATATCTAGTGTCTTTTATCCAACCATTATCCTCATGTTACTGGTGGGGAAACTGAGGCACAGAGCAAGGAAGTGACTCTTCCAGGGGCACATGACAGGCTGGGGGCAGAACTGAACTGAGACCTTCTACCCCATAACTTACTCCACCAACATTCAGGCTAACACTGCGCTGGAATTCACCAAAATGTGGTTTGCTTTTTCTGCCTGTGAATTTTCTCATTTCTCTATCTCAGGTCACTGCTTTTCCAGATACTGATCAGAGGCAGCAAAAAGCAGTGAGAAGGGCTGTTATCTGGGCACACAGAGCAGAAAATTACAGCCATCTCCCACAAAAGCCTGTTCTTATGAGAGTTCCTGCCACCTTTTGCAGCCCCAAGGGGTTCAGCGATGCTCCCAGTAAGGATCTGAATCTCCAGAGCGGGCAGGGTGGTTACAAACCCTACTGGTCTGGGATTAAGGAGAGCTACATTCAGTTCCCACCTCTGCCACAGGCTTTTGGGTGACCCAGGGCAAGTTACTTAGGCCCAGGTCCTCACAGGCATTTAGGTAAGTCCTTTGAGGGCTTGGGCCTTGGAGAACAGCTAAGCAATTTCAGCACCTACTGGTGTCCCTTAGAGTTGTGGGTGCCAGCACCCACGAACAATAATCCTTCCTGTCAGGATCCCAGCAAAGGCAGTCAGGATCAAGGGTTAGAGCAGGATCAACCCTGAGGCTGACAGCAGCACAGGAATTGGTAATTAAGATCCAGGCCAGGTCCATACCAAGAATCAGAACCCAAGTCAGGTTTCACAGTCCAGATCAAGAGGCAAGGTTGAAGAACACTCAAGGACAAACTTAGTGATAACATCTACTAGACCTCTCTGGTGATGGCCGGACACTTCCTGGAATGCCCCTGGGGTTTAGACTAGGGAGCCAATCAGGTGCCATGAAGCTGCTGCCCGTCAGATCCTGTGAGGCAGGACTTCCTGTGGCCTGTGTCTATAGCAGGTCATGGGTCGGAGCTTGCAAGCTGGTTACAGCAACAGCCAGGCAGCAGTGTGATGGTGTTTGCTATTTGGCACCTCTGTTGGGCTAGGTTTAAGCCCCATAGGGCTTTATGCTGCCTTGTCCATGTAAACTGTGAGCTCCCTGGAGCTGGGACTGTTGGCACCCATGCTTATTAAACTATAGTAATAAAAACGATGCAAATAACGATGTTTATCTCAACTGTCGACTCTTCTGAGATTCCCTTATCCCGCTCCAGCCCCAGGAGGGAAGCACGAGCTCAAAGTGGGTGTACATGCAGGGGTGCGGGCCAGGAAGTGGGTGGGCTCTGAGGACATCCTGCCCTTTGCTATTGCTCTCAGCAGAAATTCCTGTTCAAGTGGAATACCCTGCTGGAACGGAGTTAGGTCTAATTAAACTCTTCACATATTGTTCTCTGCACAAAATCATTTCAATGTTTTATTCATTTGCAACAACCCGCTATATTCCTTAATTGCCGATTATCAAACCACACACATTTTGCAAATATAAATAATTGCCTCTGAGGCTTATTAATGACTGCAGCATGCTAACGAGTGACAAAACCCGTGGCGCACTGCACCAGCAAAGAAGGGAGACAGTCAGACTTTTCAAGAGCCCAAAAGGGCCACTTGAGACAGAAGGGAACTTACTCTTTCAGGGTATGTCTACATTACAGAGTATTGTCCGAAAAACAATCGTTTTTCCAACAAAACTTGAGTTACGTCCACACTGCAAGTGCGTTCTTTTGACAGTAAATCGAAAGGACAGAGGGCTTTTTGCGCAATTGGTAATCCTCATCCTACGAGGAAGCAGCCTTTTTGCAAAAGAGCTCTTGTGCAAAAAGGCGTGTGTGGACGGGGAAGAGGGAATTATTTCGGAAGAAGAGGGAAGAGGAAAAAGCACAGGTGCCCTGGTGGCTATTGCGCCCATAGTAATCACAGCTACATGCGAGAGAGCGTTCATTCAGTCTTCACACTCTTTAGAAAAAGCAGATCGTTTTTCCAATGCGCTTTTGCAGTGTGGACGCTTTCTTGAGCAAAAAGTTTTTTCGGAAGATCTCTTCCAAAAAAAGGTTCGTGCATAAGAAGCCTGCAGTCTAGACGTAGCCTGACTGAGATGGGTCAGAAATGAAACCTGGGGGAGACAATCTCTCTCTCCTAAATAGCACATGGTGCCAAAGAGAGGAAATGATAGATCGAGAAAGTGGTAGAGTAGAGAAAAACAGAAAGCGAAAGCATGATAAATAGCCAAGAAAGATGAGAGAGAATGACAGATTAGGGGAAAGAGAAGCGCATGACAGATTAAAGACAAGGATAAAAGGCACATAGATTACGCTACATTGCAGTAGATGGATCATTCTTTGTCACAGCTCAGACCAAAACTTTGGACCCTGAACTCCTAAATTTTGAGGTGTTTAGGCCAGGGCCAGACCTGCAGTTTGCCTCTTGAGACCAGCTCCACTCGCTGTGCACCCGAAGTGGTTTCCTAAAAGCAAAAGCATTTATTTGAGAAACTGATAATTCCTTCAGTATGAAACAATCCATCCTCCCCCTAAAACTCACTGAGAACCCTCTGTTTTTAGGAGTGACTATCTTTCCCCGCACTCCACCTTTGCAGTCCATTTCTGAGTGGCAGGATTTGAATGTCCTCTGGCTCCAAAAGCTGATGAAGAAGCATCACTAATGAAGTCAGGAAATAAAGCTGCAAGCTCCGTGTTCCCAGATGGGGAATAGGCAGATTCAGTGCTTTAACCAAAATCATCCACGAAATCTGTCACAGAGCCAAGTTCAAGCATATTTTCAATGTAGCCAGCATTACTGCCAGCCTCACCAATTCAACACTAGGAAAAGATTTTAAAACCCGAACTGCATTTATCACTTAACCTGTTTGTTTCATTTTTGCACTTCCATCCCATTCAATGGTGAAGCTAGCCTGGTCTGTTTCTTTCTATGTATAGTCAGGGTTGTGACCCAGTTCACAGGATCTCACACAAAGTTGCTGTCTGGGGTTGCTAGCCATGCACCTCTGTTTCTCCACCTCTAGCTACCTCTAGACTGACACCTGCAGCCTAGCAGTACCTTGTAGAAAGCACAACAGGGAATTTACAAAAAACTTTATTCCTGTGTTTCTCTCATTTAATCCCAGGAAATCTGAACTTCCAGTGATTCTCTTTTCCCATTGCCAAAGAAGGGTCCAATCACTCTCTCAGCAAATCCTCAACTCACATTTTCACTGGGCTTATTAATGCCTTTCATCTGAGTCTCTGGCATGCTGGTGTGAGAGGCTCAACCGGTCCATTAAGAGACTTGTGAATAACCCTAAGAACTCCTTGTTCCAGCCCCATTCCCGCGTGCAGTTCCTCTCCCCTCTTGCAATCACACGGGAGACGCAGGGGTGTGAATGTGCATGGCAGAGGCAATAGACTGCATTGCTCTTTTCTCTCACCCCAAAACCTGCCCCACTCAGCAAGGGAAGTGGAGAACACAGCTGTACTTTGCAGCCTAAGCATGTGGCTCAGTGCAATGCCAAGGTCACAGCGACCTTGCCTGTGTTGTTCTCACGGCCTCTCCGATCCCGCCGCTTTTTAAAGAGAGCCACTGCAGGGAACTCGGCAGACACAGAGGACAGTCACAGAACCAACGCGGAATTCCTTGTTCCCATTGGCGGGTGGTGGCTGCTGAGAAGGGTTCTACCGGAGCCCAGCTGGCAGACCCCCGGGACGATGGATCGGGTCAGCAGGAAGGGCTGCATTCCTTGGTGATAACAAGAAGGGGCCCTGTCCTGCTTTTGCTGTGGCTGCTGGGGGTGTTGCCTTCTACAGCAACAGCAGCAGGACTGGACTCAAGATCTAAATACCTTCATCGGTGGCTTGATTGCCAGGATTTGCGCCCAATCCTGTAAGGTGCGGTGCAACCTCAGCGCCCACTGATTTCAGGGGGACTGTCGGGAGCTCAGCACCTGGCAGGGTTGGGCCCTTAGGGCCACATCCCAAACCTTTGTGGGTCTCTAAGGTGCCCCAGGACTTCCGGGAGTTTTGTAAGTTACCGACTAACAGGGCTTCAGCTCTGAGACTTCCGTTCCAGGAGACTCTCTCCACTGCTTTCAAGAAGCCCTGGGGCAGCTGGGCCTGGTGGCTCTGCAAATCCAGGACTTGTGTCCCAGCCACTCAGTAATGAAGGCATCTGAGCTGAGTACCTGAGTCTGGATTGTGCCCCATGAGAGCGAGACCTGGAGACGGTACAGGGCCAAGGATGCAGTGCAACCCGGCTCCCAGAGCCACTGAGTGCATCGGGGTGCCCAAGGGAGGAGCCCGAGCACCGTGCCCCCCCGTGCATTCTGCGCTCTGCTGAGCCAGCCGCGCCAGGTTAATGGGGCATGAGGGCTGAGCGGGAGCAGAACCATTGCTGCTCTCTGCACCCATCAGGGATGGAGACTGTATCCTCCTCTCCACCGCCCACATGCTGCCTCACATCGATGGCCCCCTGCCAGAGGGTCAGAGCGTGAGCCAGTGTGAACCAGCGCCCTTCCCATCAGCTGGAGACGGGCCCCGAGGTCTAAGGACCTGGGGGTTGGAAATGGGATTACAAGATGCTGCAAAAACAGGTGTCGGGCCAGTTAGTGCTAACAGCAGAGACCAGGAGAGGTCAGAGCTCCTTATGGGCAATTGGCACCACAGCCAGGCCGTAATTAGAGGCCAGGCTGTACAAATCCAAGGCCATTTATCCTAATTAGACCAATAAAACCACAACAGATGAGCTCCATACATGCAAATATCACATCATGCCAGGCTGCCTGGAAATGATAATCATGAGCCATATATTAACTGTTTGCAGGGTAGCCCAGTTGGTCCTGGGATATGAGAGAGAGACATGGCGGAGGAGCTAATATCTGTTATTGAACCACTGTTGGTGAGAGAGTCCAGCTTTCCCACTTACCCAGAGCTCTGTAGAAGCACAAATCATAGAATCCCAGGGTTGGGCAAGACCTCAGGAAGTTGAGTCCAGACCCCTCCCCAAAGCAAGACCAACCCCAACTCAAGCATCCCACACAGGACTTAGTCAAGCCGGAACTTAAAAACCTCTAGGGATGGAGATTCCACCCCCTCCCTAGGGATCTCATCCCAGTGCTTCTCCACTCTCCTAGGCTATGTTTACACTACAAGATTTGTGCACAAAACCAGCTGTTTTTGTGCAAAAACCAGCAGAGCGTCCACACCTCAAACGCGTTTTTGCTAAAAAAAAAACAAAAAAACAACAGTAAATCGACAGGACAGAGGGCTTTTTCTGGTAGAGTTAGTCCTCTCCCCACGAGGAACAGCTCTTGCACAAAAAGGAAGGTGTGGACACTCCGTGGGGGTTTCTTGCGCAAAAAGAACCTATCACAAAAAGCACAGGTGCTCTGATGGCCATTCTGTGAATGGTCATCAGAGCTTTCTTGCGCAAGAGCATCCATGCAGTGTGGACGCTCTCTTGTACAAAAGCACATTGCTTTTGCGATGTGCTTTTGAGGCATGGATGCGCTTTTGCGCAAGAAGTTTTTGCAGAAGATCTCTTCCACAAAAAGCTTCTTGCACAAAAATCCTGCAGTGTAGACAAAGCCCTAGGGAAACAGTTTTTGCTAATATCCAACCTAGACCTCCCCCACTGCAACTTGAGACCATTGCTTCTTGTTCTGTCATCTGTCACCACTGAGAACAGCCTCTCTCCAGCCTCACTGAAACCCCCCTTTAGGTAGTTGAATGCTGCTATCAAATCCCCCCTCACTCTTTTCTTCTGCCAGCTAAATAAACCCAAATCTGGGAGCCTCTCCTTGTAGGTCACGTGCTCCAGCCCCCTCATCATTTTTGTTGCCTTCCACTGGACCCTCTCCAATTTGCCTATATTCTTTCTCTAGTGGGCGGGGGAGAGGGGGGGCAGAACTGGACACAATACTCCAGATGCCTCATCAATGCTGAACAAAAGGAAATAATCACTTCTCTAGATCTTCTCGCAATGTTCTCCTAATGCACCCTCATATGCCATTAGCCTTCTTGGCTAAAAGGGCACAGTATTGACACAAAAGTTCCCCCCTCTCTCACAATTGAGCTTGGTCCAATAAAAGTTATGACCTCACCCACTTTGTCTCTCTAGTATCTTAAATGAGCACATGATGTGACCCCTGGCTCCTAATCCTGCCCCTGACGCTACTTGTGGATTTTCCCTCTGCAAACACACACTGATCATGTTCATACCTTCCCGCTGGCCTTTGTGACCCAAGCCAGAAGGACACGGCTCTGGGCAGCAGATGTGGGCCTCTGCCCAACAAGCACCACCCAGATCTCATAGTACTGATCTAGGCACTGAAAATACTCCTGACTTCATCTCTCAGCCTGTGCTGTAGCCTTCCTAGGCAAAATACTTATGCCCAGTGGCACCACGGCACCTGAGCAGCTCACATTCTTCAGTGTTAGTTATCCTTGAGTCTCCCCTGCACAGCTAGGCAGTGCTATTGTGCCCATGGTACAGGTGGAAAACTGAGGCATAAAGAGACTACATGGTGTGCCCAAGGTCACACAGGGAGCGTGTGACAAGGCAAGGACTTGAACCCCAGCCAGCTAATGCCAAAACCATTGGACGACCCTAGATTCATAGCTAGTAAGACCCAAAGGGACTTCTGTGCGCTTCTTGTCTGATCTCCTGTATAACACTGGTGACAGAATCTGACATAGAGATTCTTCCATCAAGCCCAATAACATCCATGTCTCATTAAGAGACAGAGAGCGAGCCAGCCAGCCTTGATTTGAAGATGATGGAGAATCCATCCCATCCTGGCAAGCTGTTCCGGTGCTTAATCACCCTTGTCATTAAAAACTTAGGTCTTATTTCCAGTTGGAATCTCTCCAACATCAACTCCTGGCCACTGGCTCTGGCTTCACTTCTTCCAGCTGAATAAGAACCCTCTAGTAGCAGATACCTTCTTGCTCTGCTTGGGAGGTGTTTCTGAATGAAAGAACATAAGAACGGCCATCCTAGTCCATCCAGCCCAGTATCCTGTCTGCCCACAGTGGTCAATACCAGATACCCCACAGGGAGGGAACATGACAGGTAATCCTCACGTGATCTCTTTCCAGTCATCCATTTCGAGACAAACAGAGGCTAGGGACACCATTCCTACCCATCCTGGCTAATAGCCATTGATGGACTTAACCTTCATGAATCTATCTAGTTCTTTTTTGAACCCTGTTACAGTCCTAGTCCCCACTACATCCTCTGGCAAGGAGTTCCACAGGTTGACAGTGCGCTGAGTGAAGAAAAACTTCCTTTTGTTTGTTTTAAACTTGCTGCCCATTAATTTCATTTGGTGACTATGTGGGAATTCTTATATTGTGGGAATAAGTAAATAACTTTTCCTTATTCACTTTTTCCACATCAGTCATGATTTTATAGACCTCTACCATATCCCCCCTTCGTCTCCTCTTTTCTAAGCTGAAAAGAGGACTGTGGTCTGGACTGTGATCAACCCCCCCACTTGATTTGGCTACATAATCTGAGTTCCTTTAGTGAGTTTGCAATGTAAGACATGTTCTCCATGCTCACCCAGGCCGTTCTCCCTGTAACTGTGGGAGCTGGCTGACTCTTCACCTACTTGCCCTCTTCAAAGGCTAGAATTCTTTGAGGGAGTCAACAGGATTATGGACAAAGGGGACCCAGTGAATATAATGTATTTAGATTTCCAGAAAACTTTGACAAGGTCTCTCACCAAAAGCTCATAAACTATCATGAGGTAAGACGGAAGGCCTGCTCTTGGATCAGTAACTGGTTAAAAGGTAGGAAACAAAGAGTAGGACTAAATGGTTAGTTTTCAGAATGGAGAGACGTAACCAGTGGTGTCCCCCACCAATCCTATTCAACATATTCATATATGATCTGGGAAAAAAGGGTAAATGGAGGTAGCAACATTTGCAGATGATACAAAACTGCTCAAGCTAGTTAAGTCCAAAGCAGACTGCAAAGAGCTAGAAAAGGATCTCAGCAAACTTGGTGACTGGCAGTTGAAAGTCAGTGTTGATCAATATGAAGTAATGTATAATCCCAACTATACATGTACAATGATGGGATCTAAATTAGCTATTACCACTCTTACAGTCAGGGCCGGACTGAGCCATTCCAGCACCCCGGACAGACAGGTTAATTGAGCCCCGGGTTGGGGGAGGGCGCATGCGCAGCCCCGCCCCCGCCCAGCGTGTGTGGGAGGGTGCGTAGAGCTGGCGGTGGCAGGACGCACGTGCCCAGCTCGGCCCAGCCCGGCTTCCACCGCTGGCACGCAGCCCGGGGCCGCCCGGGGCGGGCCGAGCCTGGCCATGCAGGGCCCCACGGCCACGGGGGGGAAGGGCGCTGCTGGCTGGCGCTGCGGGGGTTAACGTGACCCCCCCCCCCCCCCCCCCCCCGCCCCCTGGGCAGCCGCTTCAGGGTGGCTGCTGGGAGCTGCTGCAGCCCGTGATCCGGGAGGCGGGCACGCGGTGCCTGATGGCAGCTATAAGGAGCACTGCGTGCCCCTTTCAGCTGCCATCAGGCGCCCTCCATAGGTTGGCACCCCAGGCAGCTGCCCAGCTAGCCCATGCCTTAATCCGGCCCTGCTTACAGTAATTGGGGACAGTTCTCTGAAAACATCCACTCAGTGTGCAGCGGCAGTCAAAAGCAAACAGAATGTTGGGGATTGTTAAGAAAGGGATAGAGAATAAGATAGGGAATATCACATTGCCTCTCCATAAATCCATGGCATGCCCACATCTTGAATTGGAAAAGGGCAACAAAAAGATTAGGGCTGTGTCTATATTGGCGTGTTCTTGTGCAAAAATGGCCGCTCTTGTGCAAAAACTTGCCACCTGTCTACACTGGCCGCTCGTTCTTGGGCAAGTAAACTGACGTTGTACTGTAGAAAATCAGGGCTTCTTGCGCAAGAACTCTGACGCTTCCTCTCAGGAGTAAGCCCTCTTGCGTAAGAGCTCCTCCAGAAGAGGCCAGTGTAGACAGGCAACATGAATTTCTTGCTCAAGAAGCCCCTATGGTTAAAATGGCCATCAGAGCTTTCCTGCGCAAGAGAGAGTCTACACTGGCATGGATGCTCTTGTGCAAAAGCACATCTCTTGTGCAAAAGCACATGCCAGTGTAGATGCTTTCTTCTGGAAGAGTTTTTCCAGAAGAACTCTTCCGCGAAAGAGTTCTTGCGCGAGAAGCTGCCAATGTAGAAGTAGCCCTTAGGAGTATGGAACAGCTTCCATACAAGAAGACATTAATAACACTGAGACTCTTCAGCTTGGAAAAGAGGAGACTAAGGGGGGATATGCTGGAGGCCTATAAAATCATGACCCATGTGGAGAAAGTAAATAAGGACGTTATTTACTCCTTCTCATAACACAAGAACAAAGGGTCACCAATAGGCAGCAGGTTTAAAACAAACAAAAGGAAGTATTTTTTCACACAACACACAGTCAACCTGTGGAACTCCTTGCCAGATGATTTTGTGAAGCCCACGACTATAACAGGGTGCAAAGAACTATATAAGTTCCTGGAGGATAGAGCCATCAGTGGCTAGATGAGAAAATGGGGAGGGATGGTGTCCCTAACCTGTTTGCCATCAGCTGGGATGGGGAATAGGGGATTGATCATGTGACCATTGTTCTATTCATTCTCTTTGAAGCACCTGGCATTGGCCACTGTCGGAAGACAGGACACTGGGCTAGGTGGACCTTTGGGCTGAGGTGTTATTTTTGTGTTTTCAGTTGGCACCTCATTCATCGCCCTAGCATGGCTCATGATGCAGCTTTGAGCCCTGGCTTGGCTTGGTGCTATATACGAATGAGCCTCATGGAACTGCTAGCACAGCCACTCCTAGCAGATGTAGTGACCTTCTAGGGGCTGTGTAGTCAGTGCCAAATTTCAAAATAAGGCACTATTCTGACAGATCCCGTCCATGAGGGTTACAGGGACGCCGGAATAGCTCACCTGCTATTTCGGGAAATAGCAGGAGCGTTTAAAGATGCGGCGTTGCTATTTCAGGATACTTCCGGTATCCCAAAATAGTGCCACAGTCTAGACTATACCCTTAGTCTTGTCCATGGGCATCTCCAATGCTCACTCAGATGACCAGATTTTAGCCACAAGTTTTCAGTTTTTAGTTGTGAAAAACAGCCAAACAGTAACACCCCGATCAGCTGGGGGATTTGATTTGAGGTTTTTGGGGGGGATGGGGTTGCAATCCTGCTCCTCAGACTTTGTCAAGAGGGGGGCATTTCCTTGGGAAATGTCTGTTTCATTGGAAAAAAATGTTCCTTGATAAAATTGTTGACCACTCCTAATTCCAAGGTAGACAAGGTTACAGCCTGATCCGTGCCAGCTTTAGCTGCTGTTTCTGGAGAGGGGCTGTGTACTCTTTATCCCGGGTTATGTCTGGAGTAAAAAGGTGCCCAGCACTTGTTGAACTGCACCTGTTGCTAGCTAGGTATAAGGTGAGAAAGAAATGATGGCAGCTCAATTCCTTTCCTGATGAGACCCTGGCAAGATGGTTAGAGCAGGAGCCAGGCATAGGAACCCAAGGTCAGAGCTCGCTCACTAGGAATCAGAGGTTAGAAACTGGAGCCGAGGGCCAGAACCAATCAGAGGCCAGATGCCAGAGTGGAGAGTCAGAGCCAAAGTGAGAAGTCAGAGCTGGGTTGCCAGCAATAAGGCAAGTGGGGAGCAGGGCTGGCCCCAGGCAGGTGCAGGGGATCCTGTAGCATGGGGCAAACGCTGCTGGGCTTTAGATCCTGTCTGCTGACTTTCCCAAACAAGCCGGCGGTGTAGCCAGTCGGGCAGCCCCCCGCAGGCCGGCTGTCCTCGTTAGGGAGTGCGGTTCTGCTGCCAGCCCTGCTTCCTGGGAAAGTGTCGATTCTCATTGCTCTGTGATGTCCAGCAGCTGGGGGCCTGCCCTGCCTTCCACAGAGAGCCAACCTCTGCTCCACTGACAGGTAGGTTGGGTTGTTCTCATCACCCTCCCGCTCCCGTTTCTCCATCGCTGAAGCTATTTTCCCCTCCCGGGGGCATTGCTCTGGAGTGCTCTTTCCCCTGTCTTGCTTGTCTAGTCCTGTAATGGCCTTGGTCTGCTGTAACCCAAAGGGCTTCGGTGCTGCTCTCAGCTCATCGTCCTTGAGGGCACTGGGAGGATGCTGCCGTAGGGCTGCATAGAGACGTACGCCAGATGGCAGACTCCAGCCCTAATCCAGAGCCTGCTGAAGGACGTGGAAAGACTCCTCTTGACCTCAGCAGCTTCCAACCAGGCCCTTAGCTTGCCAGGCTACTGCCGTTAGCTGTGGCATTCTCTATGCCAGGCACATCCACTCCTGTATCCGTACCTGGGATAAGGGCGCCTGGGGAGGTTGGGTTTTAATTTTTTTTTTTCAGATGTTAAGATTCTGCCTTGCCTGTTGGTCCGGAGTTTTCATTGCATGGACGTAAACAACCGAGCCTTCCCCCCCCCCCCTCCAAAAATGGAGGGATTGCATTAATTGTCCTGCTTCGGGCAGGGGGCTGGACTTGATCCCCTCCTGCGGTCTCTTCCAGCTCTATGATTCTATAATAAAGGAAAGAGAGTCTGTAATAGAAGCTTGTTTACCTCACTTTATTAAAAGTGGAGACATTTTGTTCTGGTACAAAACTGATCCTTACAGCTATTATTTGACTGTTTGTTATTCTACCTCTTCCCAAGATAAAACAAAACCCGCTGTCGGCTCTCTTGCCTTGGAGGACCCAGAGACCTGGCCTGGAATCTTTCTTTGCCCTTCACAAAAAGAGCGAGGTTGTGAAATCTTGAAGAAAGCGTTTTTCTCCCAACTGTTTCTCTGGCGGGGGAGGGATTGACACAAGTCCCGGGCCGAGTTTTAGACGGGTTTTCCCCGCCCGTCCTTGGTGCCTGCGAGGCCGTCGCTCTGCCATTCCTCTAGTCAACCTGAGAATCTTCCAGAAAACACAGGGCAGACAAGCCGTGACTTCATTATGCAGAAAAAATAATGTGGGTTTGTTTTTTTTAAGCCTGACATTATAGGTCACCTATAAACAGTGGCCACATCCGACCCCAAAGGTGGCTACTGCATAGATTCTGCCGAGAAAGAGGAGCAGGCCTGGCTTAATTTCTCCAGCAGAATCTGAAAGGGGTGGGCGCATCATCCCTTGGTTAGAGGGGATGGGGGTCAGAGCCAGGGAGGGTCCTCGGGGAAGTAGCCAGAGCTTAGGCTGAGGTTTATGCTCATTAATTGTTAGTAGAGCAAGCAACGAAGCCAGGAAAAGGTTAAGTCCAACTTTATATGGAGCGTGTAGGCCAGTGGTCACCAACCAGGAGATCGGGATCTACCGGTAGATCTTGGAGCCTCTGA
>JANRFK010002918.1:5997442-6009831 GCA_030068395.1 Apalone spinifera | reverse complement strand
CCACCAGTTAGCAGCCCTGCAGCCCCAGCCAGTGCACAGAGGGGCACACGAGATCATCGGCCGCCCCCCCTCAGCAAGGCCCATGTGACCTTTACTGCCTCCTGCTGGCTGAGAGCTCAGCTCTGCCATGGGAGACAGAGCCCCCTGGGGGGATCTGCACGCCAGCCCCATGGCGTCCCTGCCTCCTCCAGCTCTTTCTAGGCTTTTGCATGGTGCCCAGCCACACGGTAGCCAAGAGCCTTCTGACAAGGAACCTCCATCCAGACACTCTCTAGCTCACCTGCCTGCTCCAGTTCTGGAGACGGGGCCCGTCCCGGCGAGGGAGTAGCCGGGGCCCAGAGCTCCATAGCGCACTAGGAACAAGCATCCCCTCCCAGGCCCCAGGATCCCTCCTTGTAGGCTCTAGGAGGGAGCAGGGTGAAATCGCAGCCCTCAGCGGGCTGGCTGGAAAAACGAGCCTCCCCTTTACCTTTCCACCGACGGTCTCTTCTGAGGGGAGGAAGAGGCAGAGGAGGAGGCAGTGGTGACGGTGGAAGCTCTGGAGTCTGCAGAGTCTCTCCTGAAAGAGAAGCGGGGGAGGAAGGGCCATGTCCCAAAGTGCAGAGAACAGGGAATCGGGAGGGACACTCCCACAGAACCTGAAAGGCACAAGGGCCGGGAAAATCCCTAACGAGGGAATCCTATCCAGGCCTTGCAAGGGGGCATGCAGAAAGGCAGCTGACTGCTGTGCAGAGCAGGCTGTGGCGGACGGAAGATGCCTTGTTTTGGGCGCGTTGCTCCCCCAGAGACTGAGAAGCCAAAAGGGCCACAACACACCTACCTCTCTTTCTTGCCGTCCGAGTGGGACTTTTTAGAGGCAGCGGGAAGGGCCCTGGAGTCGTTGGCCTCCCTTCGTAGGGAAAACACACAGAGAAGCGAGAGGTTAGCGCCCTGAAATCCCAGCACCGGGCCCACAAGCCCTCCTTGCTGACGTCTGTTAAGGGGACCCGCTGCACGGGGACATGTGCCAGCTGCGGTGGCACTTCCTCCCCGTTCACCAGCATGGATGGGGACTCCTTCCTCACCCAGTCAGCCACCTGCAAAAAGCAGGTTCATCACACCCCCAATTCAACTGGGAACTCAAGCATGAGTCAGATACACCCCCTCCCCCCGCCATTACAGTGTCACCTAGTGGTTAGAGCAAAATGCCTGTAGTCAGGACCTCCTGGATTCTGTTCCCAGCTCTGAGAGGGAGTACAGAGTAATGGTTAGAGTGGGAGGCTGGCAGACAGGACTCCTGTGTTTCTGAGGGTTTAACTATTCATTTGCGAAATGTGAAGCATAAGAATAACTCAAATCATCCACATTCATAGATTTTAAGGCCAGCAGGGACTATTATGGTTTTGTGTGACCTCCTGTGTAACACAGGCCAGAGAACCTCACCCTACCATTTCTGCACAAGCCCAGAATTCCTGTTGCTGCTGCAGCAGATCTTTCAGCAAAACATCCAGCCTCGGAGAAATCCACCATCTCCCATGTAATTAACGAGCCAAACCCTGGCCCGCCTCCCTCTCAAGGACAGAAAGTCCTTCCACCAATGGTCAATCATGCAGAATGAGAAGGCCCCACCGGAGCAGAGATCTGATCTCCGTGTACAGAACCCAGCTGACACCCTGGGGCCAGCCACGAGCTTGGCAGAATTCTGAACTGCGATCCAGCTACAAATGTCCCAGCCCGCTTGTGTTTCTACAACTGGCCAAACTACAGGCCCTGCTCTAGATACTTCTCAGAGTTTTGCGTCCATCAGGAATCTGGCTCGGAATCTCTGTGGGTCGAGAAATACTTGACAGCCTCAGCTCTCCCCTGCTTGGCTGGAGAATCAAGGGAACGTGGCAGATAATTCACGGATTTGGGGGAGGCTCCAGCTGGGCTCCTTCCAGGGGACTCTGCTGCTGCTGTGGCCACTATCCTGTTGTAGACCTGTCCTGAGCTCACGGCGGGTTTTGGAGACAAGTGCCCGGGCCACAGCCACGCTATTGCAATTGGACATAGTCTGGGCAGCGCAATTAGCTGTCCCCACAGTGCCAAACACTGATTATAAGACCCTGGGAAACTGCTGAATGGTAGCGCTCACACTCGGCAAACGGGTCTTGGTAACAGTACGGACAGACCACAAAGGGAGGACTGAAACACAGTCCACCTTCTAGATGCCTAGAACCAGAGCACAGGCCAGGGCTCAAAGGACTTGGGTTCTACTCCTGGCTCTGCCACTGGCCTGCTAGGTAACCTCAGGCAAGTCACTGCACCGCTCTGTGCCTCAGTTTCCCCATCTGTAAAAGAGTGATACTGACCTCCACTCGGAGATCAATCTCTGAAAGGTGCTACCTAAAAGAGCTGGGTATTGTTATGCGTTCATGCTGGTATAAAAGCTGTGTGCCTGTAGAAAGGTCATTTCAGCCTTGAGGAGGGACAACTTCTGTGTTCTGGTCCCAGCTTTGTCTGTAGGTTTGATCTGAGACCCTTGCAAACGAAAGGACAGGGGTTCAAGCCCTCTGTGACCTTATTCACGTCACCCTGCCCTGTAACTGCTACTCCCCAACTAAAGGATTTGTGGGTATATCAGCAACTACCTGTCTGGCTTGGAGTCTGCAGAATGACTCTTGGGGGTTGCCGCATGAGAGCCGGACTTGCTGGATTTCCTGCGGAGAAAGAGGGTTTGCAGAGAGAGGTTTCTGCTTTCCAGCACTGTTCTATTTTTAGCACATCCGATTTTCACACACACATCCCCTTTTTTTCTGTCTTAAACACCAACCCCACATACTAGACAAGGTGAAAAAAAGGGGAAAAAATGACCCCCTCATTTCTCGGTCTTCTCCACTCACGCTCCTGACAGCTTCCCCCATCTATGGGCTTGTCTACAAGGAGACTCCCTGTGTGTCAGCCTGGGGTGTGAAGTGACGGCATGTGGACCTGTCACACGCTAGCTGACTGGGCCCTGCTAAGCTGCACTAAGAGTTCCTTGGGGTGCTCTGCTCTACTCCCAAGGCAGCCGGGCAAAGCGCACTCCAGAGTCCCAGAGCAGCAGGCCAGGGCGCTGTGGAGTTACAACTCAGGCTCCCTGACCACAAGCAACCAATGGGCAAGCCCCAACCCCTTGTATTCAAACTACAGAGAAGTTCAGGCCCCAGCTCGCTCCCCTCCCCCGGCACCCAGCTGCATCACTCAGGGGAGGGGGACTGGGGAAGGGGTGGAACCACCCTCTCCCCCCGCCCCCCACTGGCAGTGGGGAACAGAGCGACATGGCTGGGAGTGGGCTGGGACCGGGTCGCCCAGCTCCTCGCTGCCACCGGGGAGTGTGGGGGCAGGCCCGACTCCTGCTGCTGACATCAGGGCCCCTGCTAATCCCCAAGACCATGCTGCTTGGGGAGGGGTTTGGGAGAAGGTGTGGAGTGGAGGTGGGGGCAGAGGCCCAGGAGGGGCAGGAAGAGGTGGGGAAGGAAAGAACAAAGCTAAGGCAGGGGCTTTGGGGAGGGGGTGGAGTGGGGGTGGAAAGGGGGTCACCCCAGACCCTGCACTCTCTAGGGATGGCCCTGCTGGGATGGCCAGGGAATGGAGCTGTCCACCAAAGCTGGCCCCACTGCATACGGTGCCTCGGGCACCATGAAACTTGGGGCAATTTGGTGCCCTGCATTCCATGGTGCCCCATGTAGCTGTGTATTTTGCGTCTGGGTAAGGAGGGTCCTGTGGGTGGTTCCACCTGCAATATAAAACAGCAGGCAGTGCCATAGGTGTCCTCACCCAACGGGCTGGAAAATAAGTCACACAAAAGCATGTCTGGAGTATTATATCCAGTTCTGGGCCCCCCACTATAGAAAGGATGTGGACGCATTGGAGAGGGTCCAGCAGAGGGCGACCAAAAGGATTAGGGGGCTGGAGCGCATGACCTATGAGGAGAGGCTGAGGGATTTGGGTTTGTTTAGCCTGTGGAAGAAAAGAGAGAGGGGGGATTTGATAGCAGCCTTCAACTTCCTGAAGGGAGGTTCCAAAGAGGATGGAGAGAGGCTGTTCACTGTAGTAGCAGATGGCAGAACAAAGAGCAATGGTCTCAAGTTGCAATGGGGGAAGTCTAGGTTGAATATTAGGAAAAGCAATTTCCCTAGGAGGATGGTGAAGCACTGGGATGGGTTCCCTAGGGAGGGGGTGGAATCTCCATCCCTAGAGGTTTTTAAGTCTCGGCTTGACAAAGCCCTGGCAGGGTTGATTTAGTTGGGATTGGTTCTGCCTTGGGCAGGGGGCTGGACTTGATGACCTCCTGAGGTCTCTTCCAGCTCTATGATTCTATCATTCTGTCTTCCCCTCACCCGCTGCCCAGATCCAAGCAATAAGGAGGTTGGGGAGTTTACCTGTTCTGCTTCAGATCGGATGAATGTTTCTTCGAGTCAGGAGGAGCCTTATGACTGGGGAAGTCCCTTTAAAAGAAAGGGAAAAGATGCAGCAAGTTACCAACACAGCTATTGCTTACAAAGCCTGATGATCCAAGAACCCCAGTGGGCAGCTCGCACCTTTCTTTGTGTTTTTCCTTGTGCTTCTCGGCTGAGTTTTGGCAGAGTTTCACTGGATGGGAATTCGCCTCATCAGGCTGCCAGCTGGGAAAGTCGAGACTTTTTTCTTTTTTATTCTTTTGCCCTTCCAAGGTCTTGTCTCTCTTCGGGGTCTCCGAGGACTCTGAAGAGAACAGATCAGGTTGTCACTCAGATGCTGGCTGCAACTAAAATGCGAGGTGGGGGAAGGGCACGTCTAGTCAACAAGCTGATAATAATTTCATACCGGCTGGGAAAAAAACCAAACAACCCACGAGCACTCGGCTTGAGGAAGTTCCCTCAGTGGCCCCCTTGGACATTCAGAGCAGGGTTATAAAGGGCCCGGTCCAGATCTTCCTTACAGGCATTTTCTGCCTTTCCAGCCCCAATGGTTCAGTCAGTCCTAACATACATTGATCTGCAGAAGAGCAGCCTGAGGACCCACAGAATCCAACCCACTGCTACCGGGGGCATGGTGGCCCAGAGGGTCAGTGCATTAGCCTGTTTGCTTCTGAGACTTGGGTCCCAATGACCACTGGGGCTAGGCCACCAACTAGAAGAGACGAGGTTGCTTGTTTCAGGTCAGGATTGGCCTGGCAGGTGATGTCCCCGCTAATCTTTGCCATCCATGTGCAGATTTTTTCCATCCGCATGCAGAATACATTTTTCTATGTGCACCAAGACGTGCCAATGTGCACCACACACAGAAACAAAAAACCTAGTTGGGGGGGGGGCGCTCTGCTAATCAGCTGGGTGCCATTGGAATCTCTCCTGAACGGCTGCACAAGCGCCCAGCTGACAGTACAGGGAACTCCTCTGGCAGGATTGTGTACAGCTCCAGGACAGGAACATCAAGCAGCTCAGGCTTGGTGCCGGGCCTGGGGAACCAGGACTGGCCCAGCTAAGAGGTCCCTAGGTCAGGGTTGAGTTGCGTGCGTGGGCAGAACATGAACGTGGACGTACGAGTTGAAACAGCAGGTAGGGTTTGCACCATGAGAAGGAAAGGGAGACTTGGGGTCAATTTCCTGCTTTGACATGGACTCCCTGTGTGACCATGGACAGTCACATAGCCTCCGTGCCTCAGTTTCCCCTCTCTAACAGCACCGCCCTGCCTCACAGGTGGACTGAGAGGGTAAATTCATTAAAGCTGGGCGGCGCTTTGGGATCTGCTGTGTTTTGAGGACACAGGCATTATTGTGGTTCGTGGGTGCACACCCTGAGCTGCCCTGAAAACCAGGGCTAGTACAGCAGCATGGCTTAGAGTCGCTCATACACAACCTGCCCACGGCTTTGTCCTGATCGTCTCACCAATAAGCCACCAAATGACCCCCTGACAAATTAAAAACAACCCCCTGGCCCATTAGCTCCTTGAATCCCGGGGATGTGGGACTGTGAGATCTGTATAAAACCAAAGGGCCTAGCAAGGTTTTGGGAGCACTAGCATTTTACTAGTGAGGTGGTGGCAGCCTCAGGATCACTCACCTAGCAGCCGTTTCCAGTTCTTGATGAGGATTTTCGCCAGGGCCACCACCTCTTCATCTGAGCACTGCTTCCGGACAGTGTTAACAGCCACGCCAATTCTCGTGGTCTGGGAGCACAAATGGATGTTTGTTTGTGATTAAGCAGATCAAAGAGGAAGGAAGCACAGAGAGGAAAGGTAGCCCAGGGGTGCACGCAGAGACCCCCTGTGAGACCTTGGGTAAATCACTTAGTTGCTCCGTGCCTCAGTTTCTCCAGCTGTACAATGGGCATAATAGACCTGCACTGCCTCCCAGGAGGTGGAGAGGTGTTTAAATGTTACAGCAACAGGGGCAGGGTAAGTGCCATGGGCATGGGCTATCTTTTTGTGTTCTGTTTGTCCGGCACTTAGCATAGTGGGACCCTCATCCTTGACTGGGGTTAGTAGATGTGACAATAACAGAAACAATAGATGATTAATAAATACAACAATGGATGGATAGAAACTGATATGGCTCCTCCTTCTTCTGGTGGGGGCCCAAGGGAACGCATCAGGAGAATTCCTGCGAGTATGCGCTCACTGACGCCTGCTTTCCCAGACGGAGGAAAGACCCAGACAGGGACAAGACTACAGCTCAGAGCAATCTAGGGATGTTAAATTTAGTTTAATCAACTAATCGATGGAATTTCCATTGACTAGTCGATAGGCGGGGGAGCCACAGCGGGGTTAGCTCGCGGGCCTGAGAGCTAGCCCCGCTGCAGCTCTGCCTTTTAAATGTATTAAGAGCCGGCAGACTCTTAACACGTTTAAGAAGTAGAAGCGCAGCGGGGGGGGGGCCCATTCCCCTTACCGCGCACCAGCCTTCTAAATGTATAAACCCTGCTGGCTCTTTATGCATTTCAAAGGCTGGTGCACAGCGAGGGGACCCAGCAAAAGCCAGGAATCAGCCTTCCCAGCTCGCGCCGTGTCCCCCCAGCTTCTGCTTCTTAAATGTATTAAGGCGCAGCATCTGGGACTGGGCATGAACCAGGAATCAGGATGAGCCAGGGAGCACCTAGACCCCGCTACCCCCCAACATTCCTTGCCCCCCGCGGAGACAGTGTTTGGTGGGGACTGACTTTTAAGCCGGCTCCCCCCAGCACTGGCTCCTGCTCCCCGCCCCTTGCTGCTTCCAACAGAGGCAGCAGGGGGAGGAGGGGAGTGACTAGTTGAGGGACTAGTGGGTTACATCCCTAGGACAATCACAGCTTGCTTTTGAAACCATCTCGGGTGAACAGGTGACCTGGTGTGGACCCTCCCTCCCGCCAGCAAGAGCAGTCATCTAAGGACTGGTCCCTTAAAATGACCAAGTTGCTCGCAGCTGTGATATACCGTTCTCTGCTTAGGAGCTATGCCCTGATTCCTTCTCTCTAGTGCTGTCCTTGCTGGGAAAGAAAAGACGTGCCCGGCCCTACATTTTGTTTAAAAAGCCTCTGAAAAGCAATGACTCGAATTCAAGTGGATTGAAGGACTCTTTCAACACCACCGCATGGGGGGGGGGGGTGTTGTCAGCCACGGGAACTGAACCTGGGATCTCTCCAGGAGGCCGTACCTGCCCCAGCTAAAAAGCCTTGCTCCCTTAGCTCAGGCTGTAGTTGGCTCAGCGCGCACTAGTCTGCCTTGCCTCAATTAGAGGGGGGTGAAGCGCCGCACCAAGTAGGCGGAGCTTACCCGTGAATTTAACATACTCTGGATTCCAGGTTACCTCCCTCTGCATTGCTCCACTTCAGCTCCAAGAAGCCCATTAGATGCTGGCTGGCGCTATGGACACCACCCTCTCTTCCACATACACCCCTCACCTGAAGCAGCTGGATGGTCATGGTGTAGCTGTTCAGTTCCTTCAGCAGATCGAGAGCTCCCTCCTAGGTCAAACAAAAGCTTCAGTAAGCCCTGAAACAGCAGCGCTGGAAACCACCCCTGGAGACAGGCTCTGCTTTGGAGGGTGCCAAGGAGGCGGTGGGAAAATCCTGTTCCAACCTGCCCTCCCCGGGCCAAATTCTGCTCTCCGTGACACCTCTGCCGCTTCGTGCAGAGCGCAGCTGGGGCCACTAAGAAAAGGCGGCGTTATTCCAATCCCAGACTACCCCAGGCACTGACCGAGATCGGGAACCCCTTTGGGCTGGGCACTGCACAGACACATAGCAAGAGACAAACCCAAAGAGCGCAGAGAAGCCAGACAAGCAGGTGGGAGAAAGAAAGCCTCGTTGCTGCTCTGAAGATGGGGCACCAAGGCCGAGACATGAAGCAACTTGCCCAAACTCAAACGGGGAGACAGTAGCAGAGCTGCAGCTGAATCAAGCGAAGCTCCTTAACCTCAAGGCCATCCTGAAACACTCAGGCCTCTGAACCCCACCCTCCAGACTGATCCCAGCTTATCTCGTTGGCCTTGTGCCAAATTTCTATTGCTAGCTACACCAGCCAACGCCCAGAAAGCCAGTGGCATGACTTTGCATTGACGTTCATTTGCTTCTGTGTCTCTATTCTCCCACCAGGAGAGGAAGGGTCGCCCAGTAGTTGGGATGGGAGGTGCTATTCAGTTCCTGACTTAAAGTGCTACATAGTTCTGTTTTTAGTTCCTGACTTTGTGACTGTCAGGGCTGTTCCCCACTCGGGCACTTTGACTGCAAACGATGGGGGCTCACAAGTACCTTGCCTCTATAGGCCATGCTTACATAAACTCCCCAGAGTCTCAGATTCACTGACTTTAGTGGGAGGGGGGATAGCTGCCACCATCAAGTGAAAAAAACAACACCACCCTTTTCTTCTTGATCCCAGGAAGAAAGCACTTGGAACGTCTTCCAGAGGGGTACCCCCAAGGTCCTTTACTAAAAGAGAGCTCGAAGAAGAAAAAAAGAGAAAACAAGCTGCAGTCTCTGGTAACTGACCGCTTAGTCTTAGGCAGGCAGACACACACACACACACAGACAGGCCTCCTGTTGCTTTCCAGGACACAAGAATCAAATCATTGCCTTAAAAAAGGTGATTTTATTAACAAAACCAAAAGATATACTTGATAAAGCAGACTTGGTTGCTAGGTGTTACACAGCAACTGAGTAAAACGAATTAAAACACAAAGAGCATCTCTGGGTACGCTCTTCGATAGTGAGTGGGGGAGGGAAGGCATAGATTCACACGCAGACATTTAACCAAACAACCAAAAGAAAAAAAAATACCTTGATTGCGACTAAATACACCTTTTCCCTCTACTCACGATCCATGCCCAGTTCACTCCCATGTCCAATATTTCTTATAGGCACCGTAATTCTGAGTACTGCATCTGCTCCCTCCAGCCCTTCTTAGATTCACCCAAAGGAAGAGCAGACCAGGTAGCTCTATTCAATTCAAATTCCGGCACTGTATCCCCATTGGTTCTTCTGGCTCTCTGCCAACATCCTTGCTAGCTACCTGAGTTTAACCCCTTAGGCACAGAGTGCTGGCCAGCACTCCTCCTGTCCATCACAACCACCTTGGGCAAGTCGCTGCCTTTCTGTGCATCAGTTTTACCAACTGTCCAACAGAGATAATAGCACTCCCGTGTCTGCCTCCCAGGGGTGTAGGAGGAGAAATACATTAAAGACAGTGACCCTACAGGAAGGGGGGGAGGGGCAAATATGTGCAACAGCAAGACAAATCCCGCTTTTGGTCTCCCATTCACTTCTTTTGGTGAGACAGCGTCCATCCTGCAGAACCTCCATGACCTCGCTGCCCCAGAGATTCTCCCTCGCATTTCAATTTCCAGCTGAAACTCTCTCCTCCCTTTGCCTCTGCCCCTCAAGGTCAGTTTTCTTGCTATCAGTTACCAATGGAAAGCATTTTTCCAGCTCTAATTTATAAGGAAGGGGATGAACAAAGAGGCCAGATCCTCCGCTGGTGTCAACTGAAACAGCTCCATTAACTCAACCCAGCAGCGCGGATTCGCCCCGTGAACCTGGCCCGCAATGGATAAAACCCCCCAGGCGCTCATTTTGGTTGATTTGACAGCTCTTCCCATCAGCCACACTTTCTAACACGAAATGTGCATCTTTCAGCTACTCCTTTCCAATTCCCCACTCCCGAGAAGGGTGAAAATGACTCTGTACGATCTGGCTGCCATGAGTCAAAAGAAAACAAACTGGAACCTACGTTTTTTTAAAAGCTCTTTTTTCGTTATTATTTTTTTATTCCCCGGACAGGGGGAGGTCACATTCATAGCAGATGGAAAGGAGGTGCCACAGTTGGGCCTTCTCCAGTTTCTGCATGTTTCCTAAGCCCAGTCAAAGCTAGGGACATGCATCTGCTGTGGATTTCTAGCGTGAAGTGCCTCAAACAGGCTCCAGTCCCTCTGGAGTGTAACCACCGAGACCAGACCAGGATTTAAGGAGACCCTGGATAGCATCTCTAGGCAGCACAGAGAGCCAGGGGAGAGTAGGAGGGAGTCTGTGTTCAGGAGCCTTAACACAAGAATCCTCTTGACCATCTCAACAGCAGAGTCTTGGTTTTTCTCTCCCACGTGGACCACCACATACGGAAAGGCAGAGGAGCATGGAGACTGGTAGCAGCAGCCTCAGAGCGGGAGGAGAGGAGCAGTCTGGCACCAGATTGCACCATAGTGCATAGCTTGGTTCCTCCCCAGCTTTCTGAGAGTACAAGGCAGCAGCTGACACCAAACTCCAGTCTGATACAGCAACGGCTGGGATCCGATTACAAACTTGGATTCAGCGAGCGGGCTCCGCAGGGGGCGTTCAGTTAGACGCAGCAAGCCAAGCCCTGCTGTCAGTGACACCGCTGTAATAACCGGGGCTACCGATTTACCCGAATTGGGAGCTCCACTGTCCAAACCACATGGAAGTTTGGAAGATGTCACCTAACCTGTCACAATAAGTGAAAGGTACGAGAGGGAGACAGAAAGATTGAACTAGCCCAAACAAAGAGGCCTCGTGAGAGAACTCAAGGACTGGGTTCAGACCGTACCTGGTAAATAAGCCCAGCGCGGGCCCAGAAACCAGTGAAGTGAACTTGCTGTTGGAAACTCAGCCGAGCTGGTGGACGAAATAAGGAAAGAGCTCCCTTCGGGGAGAGACTTTGGGAGCAAAATTGGCCACTGCAGCGAGTTTCACCCTCCTGGCTCCCAGCCTCACCATCTCTTGCGATGTGGGCCTCCCAGCTCCTGGCCCTAAGGGATGTGCTGACTAGAGTGGGCCAGAGAGAGGGACCCAAACACCAGCTGGGATCTGAGACTTTGTCTCTCCTTCCCCCCCCCCACGTCCTTTTCCTTCCCCACCTTATTTCTTCTCTGCCCCTCCCCCTCCCCTTTCAATTCTGTCTAATAAAACTCTGGCTTAGCCAGCTATCAAGACTGTACATCTTGCAACACTGCCTTTGGCCTTTGGCCATTATCTTTGAAAACTCATGGAGATCGGGAGAGATCCTGGATGATTGGAAAAAGGCAAATGTAGTGCCCATCTTTAAAAAAGGGAAGAAGGACAATCCAGAGAACTATAGACCAGTCAGCCTTACCTCAGTCCCTGGAAAAATCATGGAGGGGATCCTCAAGGAATCCATTTTGAAGCACTTGGGCTGGAAGAATCCCAAGCATTGTTACAGGCTGGGGACCGCATGGCTAAGTAGCACTTCTGCAGAAAAGGACCTGGGGGTTACAGTGGATGAGAAGCTGGATATGAGTCAACTGTGTGTCCTTGTAGCAAAGAGGGCTAATGGCATATTAGGCTGCATTAGGAGGAGCATTGCCAGCAGATCTAGAGAAGTGATTATTCCCCTTTATTCAGCTTTGGTGAGGCCACATCTGGAGTATTGTGTCCAGTTCTGGGGCCCCCACTATAGGAAGGATTGGAGAGGGTCCAGCGGAGGGTGGCCAAAATTTTTAGAGGGCTGGAGCACATGACCCAAGAGGAGAGGCTGAGGGATTTGGGTTTGTTTAGTCTGCAGAAGAGAAGAGTGAGGGAGGATTTGATAGCAGCCTTCAGCTTCCTGAAGGGAAGTTCCAAAGAGGATGGAGAGAGGCTGTTCACAGTGGTGAGGGATGGCAGAACAAGGAACAATGGTCTCAAATTACAGTGGGAGAGGTCTAGGTTGGATATTAGGAAAAACTATTTCCCTAGGAGGGTGGTGAAGCACTGGGATGGGTTCCCTAGGGAGGAGGTGGAATCTCCACCTCTAGAGGTTTTTAAGTCTCAGCTTGACAAAGCCCTGGCTGGGTTGATCTAGTGGGAATTGGTCCTGCTTTGGGCAGGGAGCTGGACTTGATGACTCTTGAGGTCTCATCCAGCTCTATGATTCTAAGGCTATGTCTACACTGGCGGTTTCTTGTGCAAGAACATCTTGTGCAAGGGTTC
>JANRFK010002918.1:5927544-5939676 GCA_030068395.1 Apalone spinifera | reverse complement strand
CCCTTCCCCTCCCAAGGCAGGAGCCAGCTGCATCCCTTGGGCTACTGGTATTGGCTGCCAGGCTACTGCATTGGTGAGTGGGGTGGAGGCCAGGGGGACCTGAGTCTGCAGAGGCTGATCCCCTATCCCTGAGTTCATTGGTGATCCCGCTCTACCTCCCTGCCATCAGGGTGTCCCTTATCCTGCTTTACCACATGCAGGAGCCAGCTGCATCCCTGGGATAGCCTATGTTGGCGGCTCCCAGGGTGGGCGGGGGCTCCAACCCACCACCCTGCACTCCCCAGGCAAACGGCCTATCCCCTAAGCCATCCCCTCCCACACGCTGAACCCCTTGGTCCAAGACCAGAGCCTGCACCTCCAACCCCCTCCCCTGCCTGGTGAAAGTGAATGAGATTCAGGAGGAAGGGGATGGAGTGAGCAGGGTGAGGCCTTGGAGAAGGGGTGGAGCAGGGGCAGGACTCAGAGAAGGGGGGAAGGAAGCGGGGCAAAGGGTATTTGCATTTATATTGAAAGAGTGACCTTGTGGTTAAAAAGGTTGGAGACCACTGGCTTATCGGATAGTCTGTTGACTAGTTGATTCCCCCTCCCCCCCCGGCCTGCCTCCATGAGATACCCGCCCTTTGCTGCGTCTAAGGGAACTTCAAAGCAACAGCACAACACAGCTGAGCCTCCGATCAGCTGTGTGGTGCTGCCGCTTTGGAACCCCAAGGCAGCTGACCTCAGGCACTGGGCTCCATGGCTTTGAAATGCACAGGAGCCCTCGCTGGGGACTCTTGTGCATTTGAAAGCTGGCACCCGTGTGCAGCCCAGAGTCAGTGGGACTTCCCACTGGCCCCGGGCTGTACGCGGAGTTCCGCATTCCTCCTTTGAAATGTACCAGAGCCCCAGCGGCAATTTAACATCCTTAGTGCAGGGCGAGCTAGAACCCAGGAGCAGAGCGAACCATGCAGTGGGAGCCAAGGGCAGGCTGGTGCCAGCATTTTTATTTCGTTAGGAGAAGGATCCGCTATCTTGAAAGGCCAAAGCAAGGGATGAGGGAGCTGGAGGCAGGGGAGGGTGAGAGGGGCAAGTGTGGAGCAAAACTGAGGAGATGAGAGTGGGGGCCAAGGGGCTGGAGTGAGACAGCCAGCCAGCAATGGACTGGGTCTGCACCATCAAGGCCATTGCAAAGCTTTCTGGTGTCACTGGGGGCTGCAGGTCTCTCCTCCAGCTGCTTCAGCAGCTGCTCTACCAGCCGGGTGTGAGGAGTTTAAGCCCAACTCCCTAGTCTGTGCCCGACTTCCTTGTATGCCCTGGGGGGTCACAGCACTTCGAGTGTGGCGCGAGGACAGGCAGACTGGAGATTCCTGATCTACGCAACGTGCTCAGGTCACCAGACAAAGGGCCAGATTCGCACTGGACCTGCGGCGAGGGGGCACTGCCGCACCCAGCGGGTAGGCACTGGATTCACAAAGGCGGAGTTTGGCTGCCGGGACCCCACAACCAAGACTGGGGAGAGGTCGCGTCTCAGCGCGGGATTCCTAGAACACACTAGGCCGAAAATAGCCCATGGGAAGTGCTAAGGCAAGAGGTGTGTGTGAAGCCGCGCCCCACTATTGGAAATGGGCCCCTCCCTCTGCTTGGGTTCTCCACAGCAAGCTCCGTCGGGGTGAGCCGAGGCTGGGAGAGGACCTCTATTATAGCCCAGGGGTTAGGGTACTCTCCTGGGACACCCCAGTTCAAGCGCATAGTGGGGGAGTTGAACCAGGATCTGAGGTCTCTCAGGGGAATGCCTTTTGATACAGTCTCCCACAATATTCTTGCCAGAAATATGGATTAGGTAAATGGACTGTAAGATGGATAGAAAGCTGGCTACACTGTCGGGCCCAATGAGTAGTGATCAATGGCTCGATGTCAGGTTGGCAGTCGGTTTCTAGCGGAGTGCCCTAAGGATCGGTTCTAGGGCTGGTTTTGTTCAACATCTTTATTAATGACCTGCATGAGAGGATGAATTGCACCCTCAGCAAGTCTGCAGATGATACAGAGCTAGGGGGAGAGGTAGATACGCTGGAGGGCAGAGATAGGGTCCAGAGTGACCTAGACAGATTAGAGGATTGGGCCAAAAGAAATCTGATGAGGTTCAACAAGGACAAGTGTAGAGTCCTGCACTTGGGATGGAAGAATCCCAAGCATTGTTATAGGCTGGGGACTGACTGGCTAAGTAGCAGTTCTGCAGAAAAGGACCTGGGGGTTACAGTGGATAAGAAGCTGGATATGAGTCAACAGTGTGCCCTTGTAGCCAAGAAGGCTAATGGCATATTAGGGTGTATTAGGAGGAGCACTGCCAGCAGATCTAGAGAAGTGATTATTCCCCTTCATTCGGCTCTGGTGAGGCCACATCTGGAGTGTTGTGTCCAGTTCTAGGCCCCCCCACTATAGAAAGGATATGGATGCATTGGAAAGGATCCAGCAGAGAGCAACCAAAATGATTAGGGGGCTGGAGCATATGACTTATGAAAAGAGACGGAGGGATTTGGGCTTATTTAGTCTGCAGAAGAGAAGAGTGAGGGGGAATTGGATAGCAGCTTTCAACTTCCTGAAGAGAGGTTGCAAAGAGGATGGAGAGAGGCTGTTCTCAGTAGTGACGGATGGCAGAGCAAGGAGCAATGGTCTCAAGTTACAGCGGGGGAGGTCTAGGTTGGATATTATGAAAAACTAGGAGGGTGGTGAAGCACTGGAATGGGTTCCCTAGGGAGGTGGTGGAATCTCCATCCCTAGAGGTTTTTAAGTCTCTGGCTGGATTGATTTAATTGGGATTGGTCCAGCTTTGGTCAGGGGGCTGGACTTGATGACTCCTGAGGTCTCTTCCAGCCCTAGGATTCTATGATTCTGCGCCCTAGCCAATGAGTTATAGGATAGTCTGACCCGAGGTGCCCTTATCCCTTCCCACTGAGACTGCGCTATGGCCCGCACACCCCACTTTCCCTTTTATCCCGGATCTAGTGGTTCTCTCCCGCCCCAGTAGTGAGCAAAGGGCTTGGTGGAACAGGCTCTCTCTGGGGTTGGGGGAGGATTTGGCTTAGCGAGATTCCCCACAGTTCGTTGCTCACTGCCAGGAAACCAG
The DNA here is from genome assembly GCA_030068395.1 of Apalone spinifera. NCBI lineage: Eukaryota > Metazoa > Chordata > Testudines > Trionychidae > Apalone > Apalone spinifera. Next base: position 5,936,573 of record JANRFK010002918.1, on the reverse strand, counting down.
GGGACTTATCGGAAAGCCAAAGCCATTTCATTCAAATCTGATTTCCCAGCCTCCTGCTGTTTGCGGCTGCACTGCCCAGGGGAGAGCGTGACAGTCGCTGCCAGGACCCTATGAAGCACTTTGCAGCTGGCTTAGCATTCCAAAGCAGAACTCGCCTCTTCGCTGTGTAGAGACGCCGTCGAATCAGCGGAACTCTCTCTACCTGTTGAGAGAGCATCCGAGCCAAACGGGAACGGCTGCTGCACAGCACGGGCATGGTCAATGGGAGCAGCTTGTGAGAGCAGACGCATGAAGGACTTGGGCCCAGATCTTTAGCTGGTGTGAATCAGCTTATATGCCAGCTGGGCACAGGGCCTTGTCAAACGCACGACCAGACGCCTGGGGTCCACAGCCTAGGTTCGTATCATGACTAGCACAACAGGGCCTTGCTATTGGACAGCCCCTAGGCACTATGACGAACAATAAGTCCACGTCTTCCACTCTTTTCCTCTCTGCCTTAAGCAACCATCTAACAGCCCTATGCCAGCTGGGTATTTTCCCCAGTTGTACATGTGGGGAAACTGAGGCACAGAGTAGCCGCACGTTGGCCAAGGTTTCTAGTGGTAAAGCACTAGACCGGGCTCCTCTATTTAGAACAAACGGAACAAAAACACAACTCTGCCCAGTTACTAGCCTGCCTGTGCAGTTCCAGGGTACCACATCGCAGCTGGGTTCTGATCATTCATCACTCTGTAATAAGCGTGAGGACATGGGGAGGGGGGAGATCAGATCTCCTCTGGTGATCATCTGCAGGTGAAGGAGCCCTGCCTGTCCCCCAGGCACAGCCAGACCTGTGTATTAGGACAGGTACTGGGACGCTGTGAGGATGAGAACCACACTAGCACCTGTCTAGTTAGAAGAGGTTTACGGTCCTTTGCAGCCTCAGGTTCTGGTCCTTGCCAAAGGTGGGACACCAGACTCGAAGACGGGATGGCCCAGTTGCATTTGTGGCTGTACACAGCCTGGCACGGGGGACCCCTAGGAACGGCCGCCATACAAACAAACCTCACCTGCAGCCTACGGGCCAGGGAACGCTTGGCGCCCGGGGAGCTCTGAGAAAGGCCACGATGGGCAGCCCCGCACTAAACGCCAGACCGAGCGGCCTGCGGGGAGCCCTTCTCCTTGCCCGTCACAGGACAATTCCAGTCTGCAGGCAGCACAACAAGCACCTGCTTGTTGGAAGACACCCCCACCCCCCAGGGCGCTCATGCCCCTCCCCCTCCTGCTAGCACGCGCTGCTGCATCTGGAGCATAACTTACTGAGCCCGGAGCTATGAATGGCTTTCACATATTTCCTTATCCTCTGGAGAATGGCTTGGTCACCGTCCAGGCTCTGCAAAGCAAACAAAAGACTGTCAGACTGGCCAGGCAACCCTGAGATTCCCCCTCCCTCCCCCTCCACCAACCGCTGCACAAAGTCCCTTTGAAGCGCCCGACGCTTCGTCATGCAGATGGGCAGGGCAGCTGCCAGTGCCCCCGGGGCTCCCGTTGGAGCTGGAGGGCTCCCAAGCCGCAGGAGCTCTGGCTGGACCAACTGGCATCAGAGCCTGGCCTCTGCCAGACCCTTGCTCTCTTGACACCCAGGAGCTGGGAACCTCTCGGGCCCAGACAGGGACACTGACACTGGGCAGGAGCCGGGTGGCCGGCAGGGGCTCCAGGCTTGGGGGGCTGGTTTTGTGATTAGCATGAAGAAATACCGAGCATGCCAATTTACCTCCTATGTGACCGGGGCACATCCAAGCCGTGGAAGGGGCTACAAATGCAATGCAAAATAAGGTGCTTGAATGTGTAATAGAGGGGGGTAGGGGGTGCTACAGATGTTCCATCTGGTCTAGAGCTGACCCTGGCCAGCTCTAGAGCATGTTAGATCCAGAGGACTGGGGAGGGCAGCATGGGCCTGTCTCAGGGTCTTAGGCGAGGGGCGAACTGACTGCTGGGGGAGGCCAGCCCCCAGCCCCTCACATTCTGCCACTCCCTTTTCCCCCCAAGCCCTGCTGCAGCTCCCCATGTCCCTGGCAGCAGGGTTCCAGGCCTAGCCTGGGCCATGGACTGTTGCCAACTTTCATGCTGGAAAGAAGCAAGAAGCCAAACCCAAGTGAATCCCATTTGAAAACAAGGCCAAACCAACAAGCTAACCCCTAAAAGATCCCCAGCTCTCTAACTAGATCCCCCAGCACACAGGCTGGGGCTGTGGTGGGTCTGCTGTGCACCCTGGAACCCCCCAACCTCCTGCCCTGACTCTGCTTGCTGGGAGCTCATTTTAAAAAAAAACAACCCACAAGCCAAAAACTCACCAACCCACACGCCCGTTAAGCCTGAAACGGGCCAAAGTTCTGCGATTTTTAAACAGTTTTGGCAAACAGCCTGGCAGGCCTGGAGGCGGAGCTGTTTGGGGAAAGGTTATGATAATGGCCACCCATGCTCAGGTTTGTGGGATAAAGAGACCAAGCACACCAGATATTCTGGCTCTGAGTACCTGGACCCCCTTACTGTAGTACCAGTCGAGAGCAACTTCCAACCGACCTGGGAGGGTGGGAATGGAAGTCTCATTCTCTCCACTGTACAGATGAGGAGCAGAGGCGGGGAGAGAGCAAGTGACTTGACCAAGGTCATCCAGCCTCTGCAACCGAGCCAGAAATTGCCCTCAGAGAGCCAGAGTCCCATTCACACAAGTGCAGCCCTCTCCAGACACAGGGGCATGGCCCCTCAGCAGCTATTTACATACTCAGTCGGCCTGGCACGTTCATCACCTCCATATCCCCTTGGCACAGCCCCCACACAAATCCCCTTTCCACAGATAAATCCACCTCACGAGTTATTTTTCTGACACATTTTGCTCCCATCCCACGCTGTTTAGTGACAGGGAGGTCATCGGAGTCATTTCTTGTTCAAACAGAGCATCTGGAGGGGGTGGTGGGGTGTCCAATGAGGAAATCAATGAAGGAGTCTCCTCACCAAGGGCAAATGTCCATGGAAAGCCAACACTCAAACTTCACAGACGAGGCCAAAGAGAAGTTGAACCGATGCTCAGGACCGTTCCCCCATCCCCCAACAGTCGGCTCCACCGTAACCTACCCCTAAGACATCCCTCTGCCACCCAGCAGAGAGATTTGAAACCATGTGACGTCACAGTCAGCCTCCAACACACACACACACACACACACACACACACACACACACACACACACACTCCACGTTTTACTATCTGAACAGCAAACAGGAAACTGAACATTGTCGACTCCGATTTCTTCGGCCTCCTACCCTGCCCCTCTGGCCTCTGCAGCAGGGAGTGAGGTTTCAGGCCCCGTGAGCGAAAGGAGAATGTGGCAGTTAGAGGAGCCCTGGGACCTACGGGTATTGATACAGCCAGTGATCATCTCACTCCCCTCCTCAGGGAATTATTCCCAGGGCCCTGGTACCGGGCCAGGGAGAGGGCACCGCATTCTACCCAGGAACAATTCTGTTATTGCAGGAGGACAGAGGGCATGGGCAGTGGGTGGAGGTAGGACTGAGGCAGGCAAGCCCCCAGCCCTGTCCCAGTCCCGCCCCTTCTGCCTAGATCCCCCCCAGAGGAGCCAAGCAACCCCCCTCCCCAGCACCACAGGGAGGTGGGGGTGCGGTGGAACGGCAGGGAGGGAGGAGAGCATGCAGCCCCAGCCAGCCTGGAGCATGGGGAGGGTGGGTGCTACACCTACAGCAGGCGTTCTGGGGGCAGCATGTGAGGGGGGCCATGCCTGGCGGTTTGGGAGGGCAGAGTCTTCCTCCCCCTAGCACACTCACTGCCCCTGGGAGGGGACCACCGATAGGGAAGGGAGCTGGGCGCCAGCCAGCCAGCCTGCCTGCCTTAGTCTTGGTCACAGAAGTCAGCAATAGACAGGTCCTATGAGCCTGTCCCATCTGCTGCCAGTGCAACGGGCACAGCCCTCGTGCAGCCCAGCAGCTGGGACATCCACCCTTTCCTTGGAACGAGGAGTCCACAACCCTTGTTATCAGGAAGTGGGTCTGAGAATCGGCCTAAAATCTGCTCTGCCTTCATGGTATTACCACCGGTCCTGCTGCTTGTTCCACCCCAGAGGATCCCCCTCCCTCTCCTTGGTGTTCACGCCCCTCAAATATTTGTCTACTGCTATCATGCCTGCCCTGGGCTGACACCCAGCCAAGTTACCCTTAACTCTTTCCACCCTGTGGATTGCTCTCTCTGATCAGCTCTGTTGGGCCCTCTCTGGTCTGTCAATATCTGGCTAGTAGCGAGGGGCCCAGAGCCAAAGGCCGAAGCCCAGGGGTTGGTTGCACCCGTGGGAGAGACGGTCAGGTGTAAGGGTGCCAGGTGGTTTCAACAAAAATACCGGACACACTTGACACGTCATCACAATCGACATTACATCTGAGTTAGAAAATACCGGACATTGATATTTTCTCATTTGTTTCCCGAACAGGCAGCTCTAATACCGGACTGCCCAGGTCAAAACCAGACACCTGGCAGCCTTAGTCAGGTGTTGCCTGTGATCTGCCCTGAAGGTTTCTAGAGCTCCCTGCACTCTCCTCTGCCAGGGGGGGTGAGTATGCTAGGTGGGGAAAGGCTTTGCCCCCTCCACACCCCGCCCTAAGCCTGGCCTCACCCACACTCCACCCTCAGCCTGGCCCCGCCCACACCCTGCCCTCAGAACACCTACTGTACATGCAGCACCCACCCTCCCCACGCTCGGGGATGGCTGGGGCTGTACCACCCAAGGAGGCTGAGGCCACACGCCCTCCTCCCTCCCCAGTGTTCCGAGGCAGGGGCTACACGCTGTCCCACCTCCCCGTGGTGTTTGGGGGTGGTGGCTTGGCTCCTGTGGGGGGGGGGTCCTAAGCAGAAGAGGCAGAGTTGGGGGCTTGCATCTCCCTGCCCTACTTTCACCCATTGCCTTTGTGCCCCCTCTCCCCCATCAAACTTTGCCCTCCTGGAAAAAGGCACCGCTCTCTCCTGACATCTTGCATCACTATCATGGGTACCATCAATAGTGGTAGCAGCTGCAACCACAACACCTTCTCTTTGTCTCTCCCCGGCCCCTTCTAAAGCATCCCAGAATTCTGCCAACTCCAGCAGAAGTTGTGATCTCGGAGGGCGCGTCTGCAGCCTCCCCGTCTGGTGAGCTGCAGCTTGTGAGAAATGAGCACGGCCAGCACAGAAGAGCAGCCACTTTCCCTGTCCCCCAACAAGGGCTTCTGCCAGCTTCACGTGCAAGCCAAAAGCCAAGTCCAGACGGCTCACTGGCAAACTCCAGGTACCCAGCATGGACCATGGGCTCTTCGCTAATCCTCTGTCTCACTTACTTCTGATGAAATGGGCTTACTGGTGGCTCATCAGGCAGAGCGAAGGCTGGCTAGAGCCAATGGCTTAGGGCCAGATCACCTGCCCCATCGTATACATGGAGAGGATCCTCAGTGGGTCCGGGGGGGGGGGGGGGGGGGGGGGGGGGGGAATATCAGGCCAAAACTCATTAACATCAGCATAAATCTAGAATGACTCTCCTGGGTTTGTACCCATGACACTTTGGTGTATTTAAGCTGTGAGGTTTATCTTGAACCATCTCCTGGAAGTGCATTGCCGGCTGTCAGTATAAAGGCAACATTTTGGGAAGCAGATTTAATCTTTTGCCTGTTTCAGAGGAGACTCAATTGGGGCAGGGGTTCCCAAAGCGTGCTCCATGGAACCATGGGGCTTCACATCCAGGGCTCCGCGAGAACATAGTAATGACAGTTGCATGACCCTGTTAGTTTGTTACCAATTTTCTGATCTTTTTCCCCCCCAAGAAAACTCATTTCTAAGAAATAAAAATAGAATTCCAAAATTGTGTCTATTTATTTGGGTACCTATTGAATTAAAAATAATAATATTTTAAGGACTCCGCCAAATGTTCAGGACCCCAGAGGGACCCTGAGATGGAAAAAGTTTGGTAAACTCTAGACTAGAGATATAAAATCCTGTTTAAAAAAATGTTAACAGGTAAAATGTTAACAGGCTGGGCCTCCGGTTAACTTTGACAGCAGGCCCTCACTCTGGGAGCTATGAGCCCCGTCCACCCCTTCACAAGCCCTGTGCTTTGGTTTTAAGCTCTCCCCACCCATGAGTTCACCCTTCCTGCTCAGCGAGGACGTCAGAGAAAGTCACCCAGAGTGTGCGCAGAGTGTACAGGGGCTGAAGGAAAAATCAAGACCAGAGCTGCAGAAGCTGAACTGAGGTGCAAGAAGAAGTGTCCATCTCAGGACAGAATTCAGAGGGAGGGATTCTATCCTGGAGAGAGGGACCCTGAAAGAGATCTAGGGTGCAAGGTGGGCAATCAGCTGAACATGAGCTCCCAGAGCCAATGGGATCCTGGGATGCAGAAACAGGCCCCTCTCAAGTAGGCACAGAGTGGTCATTTCACTATATGTGGCACCGGTGTGACGGCTGCTGGAGTCCTGTCTCCTGTCCTGGGAACCACAATCAGGCTCCCAACTTGGGGTGGCAAAGTGCTCAGCAATTCAGAGAGGCTCGGTGCCCTTTAAATCACCACCAGAGCACCATTCGGCTCGCTCTGGGCAGCTCTGAGGGCTGGGGGGAGGGGCGTTCTCTAGTCCAGGCAATGTGAGGGCTGACTGCCCTCGGCCCTGCCCCTTCTGCCTGAGGCCCCGCCCCATCTGGAAGCACGGAACTGACCCCACACACCTGGCCCGAGAGCCTGCAGAAGCTGTTGCCTCCCCTGCCCCCAGTTGGCAAAAGGGGTCGATAAAACGGGGAGGGCTCAGAAGAGCCACGGGAATGATTAAAGGCTTCAAAAAGAAGCAGACTCACAGAGCTCGGTCTATTTAGCCTCACAAAGAGCCGGAGAGGGGTGGCGATGGGACCACAGCCTGTAAGTATCTATACGGGGAACAAATATTTAATCCTGGGCTCTTTGGTCTCACAGGGGAAGCTTTTAGCACGACCCACTGGCTGGAATTTGAGGGCCAATCCAGACTGGACACCAAGGGTAAGTTTTTAACAGTGAAAGCAATACGCCATTGAGCCGCTTACCAAGCACTCTCCATCACAGGCCATTTTACAAGACACAATGGAGGAGGGGAGACTGAGGAGCTGTGCTAATGCAATAGTTTGGTTTAGTTTTCTCCCACCCTCTGGCCAGCGTGATACAGTGGGGCAGACCAGAGTCCCGGCTGGCTGCAAATTCTGAGGCCTCAGAAGTTTCACAGCAAAACCCCCATCCCCAGCCGATTGGGCAAGAGAGAAGAACTAAGGAGAGGCAGGAAAGGCAGCAGCCGGCTCTGCTTGAGTGACAGCGCAAAGGAGCCAATGAGACAGACGTTACCAAAGCAGCACGGGTGCTCAGTTACTCTGGTCAGCCTCTGTAGCAACAGCAGATGCTGCAAATTGCAATACTTCGCCTGCCCTGCGTGCTGGGCCTCCCCTGGCTGGGGCGGCAGGGGAAGGTACGCCAGCCAGCGCGGCAGGTCTGAGCTTGCTGGCCCAGGTGCAGGAAAGGAAGGAGGGACGTCCCTTGGTTAGAGGGGGAGAAGCCACAGGAGCACCTGCATGAGCCTCTCTCCTCCACCAGGCATGACTAGCTCTTTCAGCCTTTCACCCGGATGAGGACGGCTTCCCGCGGTGCCCAGAGGGAAGGAGGGTTGGGAGCTGGGGGGAGAGGATGAGACAGACCTGCACCTGCAGACAGAACAGCGACCTCCCAGAGACACTTCCATCCCTCGCTGCTTCATTGCTCCCAGCCGCTCTTGCAAGGCGCTGCTCTTGCCCCTGGGCATTTCAGCTCTAAGCCTGACGGCCCCCAACCTCTTCCCCCATCCCCACACCGGTCAGGAGGGAGGAAGGGCAGCATCTCCGACTGCCTCCTGTGCTTCTCCTCTACCTCCCTCTTTCACGGGAGGGGTCAGTCTACACCCCCTCCCCCACGGGGGAGTTGCTCCTGCAGATGCGGCCAAGGGGCAGGACTCCCAGAGCCAAGGGGCCAGCAGTGAAATTTCAGGGCACTGGCATCTGAGGGCATGGTGCACGGCTCTGGAGACAGAGGAAGGGCTGAGACCACAGGATGCAGGGCCAGATTCCAGTCACAGGGACCTTGCTGCTGTCAGTCCGGCCTAACTCCCACAGCCTGCGTCCGGCCCAGGGAATAAGGGATGTGACAGATGAGGGGCAGACTCCCCAAATGATGAGCTAGCCTGGAAAGGGAAAGCCAATGGGCTTGCAATTAAGGCAGTTGCCTGGGACTCAGGACACCTGGGTTCCATCCCTGTGTGACCTCCTGAAAGTCATGTGACCTCCTCGGGTCTCTTCAATTACAGATGGGCACTGTAGCCCCCACCCCAACGGCTACGCAGGCCAGATGGTCTCTCACGATGCACCGTACCTGACAACATGGTCTCAGCAGCACCCCCGCTACCGCCTGGAGGAATAAAATGGGCACTGGGTAGCATTTGAGCCTGTCCCATAATTAGGAGACAGGTGATACCGCCCAGCAGGCTTCCTCCCTTCCCTATCACTCTCAGGAGCCCCCCAACTCCCATTAACCCTAAATCCTGATGTGGTTGCATTCTCCAGGCACTCTCAGGACAGGCCCCTGACCACAGCACAAGTGTGGGAGATGAACCAAAGGTCTAGCACAGTAGGGCCTAGAGGCCAGCACAAGGAGGGGGGCCCAGTGCACTGGGTGTGACACAGAAACCCAGCAAGTCCCCGCCCCACAGAGCTTGTGGTCTGACAAACCAAAGTCAGTTAGGGCCACCACAAGTAGCAGCTTCATTAGTGAGGAGGCCTTCTCTCCAATAGCCGGAGGGCTCTGACCTGCCCAGACAGACATGGGCTTGGTACAAGCAGGATACTGCTTATTGCAACTGCTTCCCTCAATCCCATTCCCTGAAACCACTTACCCCTAAATCTAGGGTTGCCAAACGGTTTCAACAAAAATACCGGACACACTTGACATTACATCACAGACACTTGACGGGGGGAGGGA
>JANRFK010002918.1:5914510-5925002 GCA_030068395.1 Apalone spinifera | reverse complement strand
AGCCCCGGCATAGTGGCTTGAATTTTCTCCCGAGCCTGAAGGCACCACGACAGGTGAAGCCTGAAGACACCCAGGCAGGAGAAGCTAGACGGCAATTCCTGCATCTGGATTCTGACCACATTCTCCTACACAACAGGGCTTTCTCCAACCCGACTGCAGCTGCAGATCTCAGAGGGTCAGATCTGGCAAGTGCCTGAATGAGACACCAAGGCAAAGCCAGGATCCTGCCAGAAGCCATGCAGGCTGTCTGACAGACCATCTCAGGCTCCAAACGGAAGAGCCGGTGCTCCCGTGTGGAGACATAAGATGCTGTTTGGATGCAGCTCTGAGCTGGGCCAATCCCAGCTAAGCTATCACACTTAGCTTCCCTGCCGCCCCAAGGGGACAAAATAATCCTTCACTTCCTGCCTCAAGGCGCTGGCCTACTATTCCAGCCATTAGAACAGCGGCCAAAATCCAACCCCAGAGGTGGCTGCATGTTTGGAGCGAGCAAAGCAGTTGAGGGAGCTCGTGGTGCGCTTTGGTGAGTTAACTCGGGAGGCACATCAGCCATTTATCATCGTATTCCGAGCGTGCCAGGCTCCATGTCCACGTATTTGTACATTGCGGCCAGATCCAATGAAGCAGCTTTTCAGGGTAACTCAGAGAGGGGAGCACACGCATGTGGCTTGCGAATCCCAGCGCCGGAGGGATGGTTTTGAAAGATGCTGCCTCTCGATGGTCCCCAAACGCCTGCCCTTCCCCCATCCATAGCCTGGATGATGCTTATGTTGCCCCAAACTTGAAGGGCAGGCGGAGTCAACAGAACTCAGCCCTGCCACATCTGGGTGCGGCTTGATCGGGGCAGGGGAGGGGATGGAAAGAGCTATTTTGCCAACTTTGGTCCAGGGAGGATCCCCCTTCCACTACTCTGCAAAACACCCCTCACCAGGCCAGACAAGCTCTCCCCCCAAAATCCCCCTTCAACAGCCCCACTCCCCCAGTGGGCAACACAAGCAGAGTGCATCAGACTCCCAGGTGACTAGTCAGAAACAAAGCAGCAGCCACTTCTGCCCATGTATTCACCATGGCCCCAGCCAAGTGACTCCATGCATGCCGAGCCCTGCCCAGCTGACATCAGCAAAGGTCTCGGGCAATGTTCCCCCTAATCTTTTCCATCCATGCGCAGAATAAATTTTTATGTGCACCAAGGCACATGCCAATGTGCACCACCAATAGAAACAAAAGACCTAGTGGTGGGCACTCTGCTACTCTCTCCTGAGCAGCCACACAAGTGCCCAACTTACCCTGGTCTCAAGGTGGGGCAGGGCATCCCACACAAGCCATCCCTAGCAGGATGGGGGCCCTACAACCCTGCGAACAGGTCTGCAGGCAAGTAACATGCAACATGCCTCCCGGAGCTCAGCCACGCACCCGCGCGCAATTGCTGTATCAAGGCCTATCTTCCGCCTCGCTTCTGGAGACGAGAGCTTTTGTCTAACTGGAATCCCAAGTCCGTTTCCCTCCCTTCTCTGCAGCATACGCGCCCCTGGGGCACGGGCTTTACCACAGCCCAAGGGCAGGGAGATTCATTATGTGGGATTCCCTAGTTACAATATTGGCAGGATATCCCTGCCCTGGGGCTGCCTCTGGCCAGCTGTGGGAGAGAGAAGAGAGATGAAGCCGACTTCCTGAGCTAGAATTTATTGTGCTGGTGGGGAGCTTGCCACGGGCCCCACATGTGATGAGCTCCTCCCAGTCCAGAGGGCATCACCCCCTAAATGAAGCCTCAGATCAAGCCGGGGGAGGGGAGGAGATGGACGTGTGACAAATGTGACAGAATGACCCAAATGTACACAGGACATCGAGCTATTGAGCACTGCTCTGAATGCTGGAGCCTGTGTCTGGCCACACATGTGCTAGAACAGAGGTTGGGATTCTTATAAGGAGACATAGGGGATCTGGCACCGGGGGCATCTGTGCAATTGTTCCTCTGCCTTGACGGTTGCTTCCATTCTTCACTAGCACAGAGCAACGAGTGTTGATTTTCTTTTTTCAGTCAGTGATTTTAGTACAAGTTAGCGGAGTCGGGGATTTGCTTGTACGATGGGGAGGGGGGGGGGTTAACTCCAGCTCCCCGGCCCGACTTCAGATTTGCTTCCTTTTATTCCGACTCTCTAAATTTCCTCCCAACGATTCCATCTGGAAAAAAAATCCCCTTCCCTCGTCCTAAAGATTATTACGCATCAGGACGGCCACGTTCCACGGGCAGAGGAAGGAGCTGTATATTCTACATACCTGCAAATGCCTGAACAATCCACGGCTGACCCATCCACCACCACCCCGACCGGTAGCGCCTACAGACCCTGGTCACAGCCCAGAAGCCCATGCTGCTAGGTGCTGCACAAACACCAGATAAACAGATGACCGCCCCGCCTCCGGGCATACAGCCCACAAATGGAATGAATACACACACACACACACACACACACACGATGGCCTGCGAGTAGGCATAAGAACAAGCCTGCCCGCATCTAAAGGACCCTTTTCCAGCTACAGGGAGGATTCTGGGGGCCTGCTGGCAGAAAGGCACCATATACCATGAGCTATTGCCCATAAAGTAACCGAAACTGACGGAGCAGATGAAGGCAAATGGCCACCCACTGCCTCCTTGCCAGACTAAGGCACACGGCAGCCCTCATTTAAGCCTCAGATGGCATGGTGTCACTTATGCCATCAACACAGAGCAGGGCGACGGGCTTGACCCAAGTCCTGTTGAAGTCAATGGGAACCTTTCCATTGACTCTAATGGGAGCTGGCTCAGGCGCCAAAGGAAGAGCTGTAGGGTCCTTCCTCACTGGCTGTTAAAGCAGCCAGACAGTGCCCACAAAGGGTACGTTTACACTGCCGCTGGGAGAGCACTTCCTGGCTCCAGTAGACAGACACGCACTAGCTCGGCTCAAACTCGTGTGCTAGAAATAGCCACCCAGCCAGCAGTGGGGAGCTAGCCTAGCTGCCTGAATACACACTCAGCCTCCACCTATGCTACCCACTCCACCCCCACTCCCCATCTTGCTGCTTTTAGCACACTGGAGCTAGCATGATTGTCTACCCCAGCTTGGAGGCACATTCCCAGCTTCAGGACAAACATGCTCCAAAGCTTCTCTAAAGCCCTGGGGAGGTATCTTTCTCCCACCTTACCAGTGATCCTCCTGGGTCAGGAGATAATCATGGAGCTAATGCCCTACACAGCTGATGTGCGGAGTACCACTGGTCAGTGCAAACAGTCCCCTCTGCAATCAGCTCACTCTCCCCATACCACCCAAGGTTTGGCCTTATACAGTGGGAGGAAGAAGGCCTGAATAGAAGGCAGGATAGGACCCAGCGCATGCAACTGGAGCAAACCCGGCCCTCATCCAGTTGTAGGATCTAATCCCAGTTCCTCAAATCCATTCCTTCTGCCAGTAGGACTCAGCAGAATGCACAGAACTAGCTGGAAACCGCCCTTCTTAAAAAATGCATAGTACAGTATTCACAAGGATGGTGTGAAACAGGCACAGCAGCCGGATTGGCATTTGGAATGGTTATTGTGGCAGAATACTGTTGGTTTCTTAATAACCCCAAAGATACAATAGCAACCCAGATTTGGCCCCAGCCTTGTGATTTGGGACAAACAAGCTTTTACAAAAACCAGAGCAGGATTTGAAATATGTCGGTGATTTCTTAACAGTCCTAAGGAAATGATACTTTCAAAACAAGCAAACCTCCTTCTGCATCACACACAGAAAACTCGAAAGCAAAACAGAGAATACTTCCCCGATTTTGTATATTTCAGCCTCAACTCTGCTACTCCACATGTTTATCTTTGAATGTACAAGACAGCTCCATTAAAAAAATCAATGGGATCCGTCACAAGCTTAGTTAAACATGGAAATAAGGGCACGTCTATATAGCGACATTATTTTGAAATAACTAGCTTTATTTCAAAATAACTTAGCCCGCATCTACACAGCCGGCAGTTATTTCAAAATGTCAAAATGCTGTCAAGCTGGAGGACTTTTTACTCTAACTCCTGTAACCCTCATTGTGCAAGGAGTAAGGGAAATCAGAGGAAGAGTGCGCCTATTTCCAAATAAGTGCTGTGTAGATGCTCCCAGTTTTGAAATAAGATATGCAATTGACATAGCTCAAATTGAGCAGCTTATTTCCAGTTAAACCCTGCTGTGTAAACGTGTCCCAAGGGTGTTGCAGGATCAGGGCCTTCAGAGCAGTCAGTGTCTTTTTACACTTCTGTACAAGGTTGAGGTCTCTGTGCGCTGCTACATTACAGATGATTCATTTTCCAAAGTCCATATTGGAAGCACAAAAAAACCAGCATAAACAGTGAAAACCAAAATGGACTTTAAAGTATGTACTTTGCAATAATCGAAGGCGGGGTTAGCAGCCAACATCAGGAAAGGTGTTTGGAAGTGTGGAGTGGTTGGGGTTTAAAAAGAAAACCCCCCACACAATAGCATCTTTCAAAATCCTGCTGGTCTCCCAACTATATAAAGGGTTTCAGTGTCCAGAATGAGGAAATGAAACACAGAGCTGGGCCAGAATCAGTTACACAATGAGAAGCAGGTAGCTCAGGGCCGGGTTGTTAAACTATTTTGCAAGAAGCTCTAAACAGACTCGTCCGCCCTTTGCACGCATGCTGCAAAGCGCCTTTTCTCTAAGAGAAATCGCTCCTGATTTTAGGAAAAATGGCAAAAAAGGTCATGGGGGGGGGGGGGGCACACCAGGCAGAAGGCACAGATCCAAGCTGCCTCCTACAGTAACAATACCTACCACCAAACAAAAGGTGAAAGCCCTTAATTCCCAATCGACAGGGAGAGAACCCCCACCAGGACACCACTACTCCCCCTCCCCATCTCCTCCTCCATCGCTGCTGGAGCCCCTCACTCACCTCCTCCAGCGCCGCCACCGCCCCCCGGCACTTCTGCATTTTGGAAGAGAAGGTAGAAGCCGCCGGGGAGTTCAGATCTTCAGAAGTCACAGCCAGGAACTCCGAGACGCTGATCTGCTCAGGCATGTTGAGGGATGTGGCCCCGAGACCGGGGGTGACTGGAAACTCACCCAAGGGTAAAGAGAACAGGAGAGAACTGAGGGGCAGAAAAGGGGAAAGGTGCGGGTGGAGAGACAGCCCTGCAGCACTTTGGTCAATTTCACATCCCAGCTGTGGTTCTATGCGCGCGGCGCAATTGACTAGAGACGCCCAGGAGCTCTCTTGTAAGTTTCTTTCTCCTGCTGCCTCCCTCCCTCCCTCCCTGCAGAGGCTTTCATTGCAATCACGTGGGGATATTGTTACACAGCCAATGCATATATGCCTGCAAGCTCGGATTTTTGGCTAAGAGCCTGTTAAAGGCAAAGAGCTTCCAATTCCCCCCAACTCCCAAGCAAAGCCAAGTGAGGCTACTGTTGCCGCTGGTGCCTGGAGTGTTTGTGGCTCTTATCTTCCCTTGTCCTGTCTTGTATAGGTGTCTGGATTTACATGCACTCCCCACCTATGTAAGGATGTTGCTTGCCTCTAAGCCTCTGTTAATGATCTGTTGTTAACATCCCTGTGTGCAGCAGAATCTTCATTATCCCCTGCTCTTCCTGTAGGAAGAGGCCAGACTGGTTTCAAATGTCTCTCTCCCACCCTGCACCAAGATCCTTTCGCTTTGGAGCTCAACTGATGTGAAGCAGATAAAATTGGGTGAGAGGCCAGGAGGAGTAACCCAGGATCAAGATGAAAGAAACCAAACTCCAGAGAGAAATCGTTTTAGACTCCGCCCCTCAAAGACAGACCATATGACAACTCTTCTGAGTGTGGGAAAAGAAACAGACACAGGCCAGGTGCTAAAGAGGCTCTTCTGGACTTCGCCTCTTCTTATGTTGGGTATAGCAGGGCTGAGGGCTTAGTCACTGATACAGGAGAGATTGCTGCCAGCTCCTGGAGTAATTTGTGGTGCTTCAACAGCATAGTATTAGGCTTTCTCTAAGGCTCTTTTCCACATGTTATTGTTTATTTGTATTAGAAGAGTGCCCAGAGAGTCCAGCTGTAATCAGCATTCCATCATGCAAGGGGCTGTCTATATACATAGGCACGAAGCCTACAAAGCCTTATTTCGACACATGCTTCACTTGCACACTGAGTAGTCCCACAGAGGGTAACAAGAGTACAGTAGAACCTCAGAGGTACAACCACCAGAGTTACAAACCAAGTGGTCAACCAGATGCCCCGTTTGGAACCAGAAGCTGGCCTCCATGCAGCAGAGACCAGCAAAACCAAATACAGTACAGTACAGTGTTAAATAAAAAGGGCAGGGGGGAGAGTTTTTTAAAAAAAAACAAGATGTGACAAGGCAACAAAACCGTTTCTGTGCTTGTTTCCACTGAGATGACGATGGTTTAAATGCAGCAGTTTTCTCTTGCTCAGTAGCATTTCAAGCTGTATTAAAGTTCCGTTCTAAACTTTTGAAAGAGCAATCACATTGGGTGACAACTTTTGAAGGAGCAACCACAATTGGCCAGGGTAGGTAGGAATGGTGTCCCTAGCCTCTGTTTCTCTGGAAGTGGCTGACAGGGGAGGGCTCGCATGAGGATTACCTGTTGTGTTTCCTCCCTCTAGGGCAGTGGTTCCCAAACTTTTCAGCATCATGCCCCCTTTTTGATTGTTGAGAAACCCTCATGCCCCCCACCCCCAGCAGCAAAACTTGTTGAGAAAAAAAAAAGAAAAAAAAAAGCAACTGACCAGAAAACAAAAATAGCAGCAAAACTGGGGGGGGGGGGAGTTTATGGGGAGGGCGGATCACCTTGTGCCCCCCCTGGAATTTCTTCATGCCCTCCAGGGTGGGAACTCTAAGGCATCTGGCATTGGTCACTGTTGGCAGACAGGATGCTGGGCTGGATGGACCATTGGTCTGACCCAGTCTGGCCGTTCTTCTGTTCTTAATGCTTTGTTCAGAATTACAACCAACCTCCATTCCCAGGGTGCTTGTAATTCGGAGGTTCTGCTGTGCCAGCTGTGAGAAAACTAATGCATGTGCATGCATGGCATCCCGGTGAGAGAGTCTCTGCCCCAAAGAGAAGGTGAGGGGAGATGTGAAGCACATAGCTAGGCACAGATCACGTGACTTCCCCAAGTCCCACAGAGCACGTGGAAGAGCCAGGAGTTGAACCTAGGGCCTATATGTTGCAGGCTCAAGCCTTAACCACCAGCTGCTCCTTCCTCTCCTTGGCCTCTGATAAACAATGACTTTATGCTCGGCTCTGTACGCAGCCATGCTCTTCCCCCAAGAGCTCAGAGTCTAAATCAAATACAGATGGTAGAGGGTTATAGGATACACGCTGAAGGCCCAACGTGAAGGCAGCTTTTTATGACTGGGCTGTATGTTTTAATGCTGTTTGTACAGAGTCACGGGAGGAATGCGATTGAAGGAGGGGTTGGGCTGATAAAAGCAGGGATTGCTTGGGATATAAAAAGAGGGGGGGCCCCGACCACAAGGGGAAGCATGAGACAAGTGTGAAAACAATAGCCAGGAGAAAGGAGCAATACATTGAAGGGCCTAGCTACATAGGGAAACTGACCATAGAAGTGCCCTCTGTGGATGCTCTGAGTCTGGAATAATTAGCACTTTAAATTCACACCCTGACTTATTCCAGAATAACTTCTTTATGTGGCTAAGCCCTTATAAAGGAAGCTCAGTATCATTATCCCCACTGAAATAGAGGGGAAACTGAGGCACGGAGCACCTCCCTCCCACAATCACACAGTAAGTCAGTGGCAGAGCCCACACTAGACCCCAAGTCTGGTGAGTCCTAGTCAATATTCCCTCTAATTGTTTTCATCCACGTGTGGAATTAATTTTGTTTCGTGCACCCAGGCATGTGCAGATGTGCACCATCAGTAGAAACACCTGAAGCTGGTTGTGGGCACTGTGAGTGCTGTGCTAATCAGCTGGGCAGCACTTGAATCTCTCCTGGGTGGCCCCCCAATCACCCCAGTCCTATGCCCTGGCCATGATGCTCTTATTAAACAGTCACTATGCCACCTGCATTGTTATAAAGAGGTTGATTGGTTTCTAAAGGATTTCAGTGGCAACGAAAGGGCAGGAGGGCCCAGATCCAAAGCTATTTAGACAACTAACTTCCACTGAGCCTAAATCGCTTCGGCCAGGAGTGGGGAACCTTATTTGGGTTGGGGACCACTGACCCACAGAAAAAAAATCCATCGGGAGTGGCACGTAAGTGAGAAACAAAACAAACAAAAAGCCCCACTCCTCACCAGCATGGGCTTCCTAATGCTGGGAGAGCCCTGAGCCTCAGGGGCCAGATCCAGGCAAGCCAGGGGCTGCATCCAGCCCTCAGGTCTTACATTCCCCACCCCTGCCTTAGGCCCAGGTTAATAGGAGGCACCTCTCTATGCAAGTCCCAATGTCCCAACATAGACCTTCACTGCAGATTGTGGACCAAGATGTGGAATCATGTAGTGGAGAGAGCGGCTCTGGTTCGAGAAGGACCGGCTATTCCACCAAGACTCTTTAGCTTCGGGTCTTGCACGTCCCCTTGACCACAGAGATGGGCCTGGAGGGGCCCGGCCTTGACAGCTCCCGTAACAATACTTTGCACTGCCCCAGGGTGAGCAACCGCTGAGCTGGGGAAGGGATCCGGCCCCACATCAATACTTCAGGAATGCAGAGCATTGCAAAGATGCAGCTGACTCTGGAGTAGAGCATGACAATGATTTAACAGCCTCCTGCCCAGCAATTTGGGTCAGGCAATGGAGAAGAGAAACTGCAGTGGGGAAATCAAGGTCTCAAGATGTAATTACCTATGTTGGTTTCATCTGAGAAACCAGGGATAACCCTCGCTTACTCCCAGGGAAAGTTCCAGGAGAAATCGGTTGCCCGTGAATGGACAGGCCCTTTGTATTATAATGGGAGCCACAATTATTGGCACTGTTTAAAAAAATCATTTGGACCCCACATCCCTCCCCCCGCACACACTGTCAGAAAGCCTGGGGGGGAGGAGGGGAACATATTGTATTAAATCAATAGAACTCGTCTCCAAAGACTTGAACTTGATGTGGATCATGGCAGCAACAAGCCCCGTGCCAGGGGTAGGCCAAGCTATGGGGCCCCGCTGACCTCTGCTTTCCGGTAGTTCCCGTCTGTGCCCAGCCTCCAGAGAGGAAGCAGTGATGTTTTGGTGCACAAGAAAGGTGCAGGATCCAAGCCCAGGCCTGGGAGCTGGGAAGCCCTGAGTGTGAATTCGAACCTGGGAAGCCCTGAGTGCAAAATCAAATCAGCTCCCGTCCGCCTGCAGTCCCTCCTCTGGCGCTGGGGCAGCAAGGGGATGAGGAGCTGGCTGAGCTGTGTGTGCATAAGAAGGGCCACACTGGCTCAGACCAAAGGTCCATCCAGCCCAGTACTCTGTCTGCCGACAGTGGCCAAGGCCAGGTGTCCCAGAGGGAGTGAATGGAACAAGCCATCTCTCTCCTGCCATCCATCTCCACCCGCTGACAAACAGAGGCTGGGGGCACCATTCCTACCCATCCTGGCTAATAGCCATTAATGGGCTTAACCTCCATGAATGTATCTAGTTCCCTTATAAACTCTGTTATAGTCCTACCCTTCACAACCTCCTCAGGCAAGGAGTTCCACCGTTGCCCTCTGCTGGGGAGAAGCAAGACTGCTTACGCTTGCATCCAAGACCAGGCAGAGGAGTGAGGAGTCTCCTTTAGTTCGCACAGCAGCGCTGTCTGGTTTCAGAGCCGGAGGATGGGAGTTCTTACCCCACTGCTGCCCGGAAGTGCCATGCAGTCTGTATAGCCCGTGTCGGGTGGAGGAATAACTGGGCTTAAACAGCATCTTAGGCCCTTTGCTGTGACATTTTGTTCGTTTCAGGGCCACCTCTCTGGGCCACCTTGGGGGAGGGATGGGCTGCAGGGGCAGCGTCACAAAGCAAACAGGTTGTTGATCCTGATCAGCAGCCCAGAAATGTTGGTGGGAGGAGGGGGAAAGAGCAGACGACCAAATTCAGCCCTGGGGTCACTCCCCTTGAAGCCAATGGCCTTGCACCAAGGATGGACTTGCCCTAGTCCCATCTACACGCTTCTAAAGTCAGGTCAATCCCGGAGATTTATGTGGCAGGATCAAGTGCATGAATTGAGGGGGCCCTATGCACCCAAACCATCCCAGAAACTAATCTGGAACAAATGCGCCCCTATCCCTTAATAAAAAGAACCACATGCAAGCAAGATAGAGCCAGGCAGAGCATCCTTCTTCTGTCCTTCATCTTGGGCTTCCAGCCTGGTGGCATTAACTAGCAGTGGCTTCCCCACACCTTACCTAAGGAGCTAATGGGGAAGGAGAACACACAGTGTCAGGGAATGGCTTGACAGGATCAGAGGCTATGAGGGAGTTGTTCCATGTGCTCCTCTCACTCAGTAGAGCCAAGGAGCAAGACTTCTGCCATTTGTTAACAA
>JANRFK010002918.1:5901050-5912766 GCA_030068395.1 Apalone spinifera | reverse complement strand
TTGTGGAATCTCCATCTCTGGAGATATTTAAGAGCAGGTTAGATAAATATCTAGACGGTGAAGATGGTGCTTGGTCCTGCCATGAAGGCAGGGGACTGGACATGACCTCTCGAGGTCCCTTCCAGTTCTAGTGTTCTATGATTAGGCGCCCTGGGCCAGCAATATCTCCCAACTCACAAGGTGGGTTAAAAACAAAGAACTGTCTGATGGGGGTAGGAAAGACACAGGATCCCTTTGGGGAAGCCAGCGATTAATAAATGAACACCTATTAGGGAAGAGTGTCCCCCGTCAGCTCCCCACTCATGGTTTGGTGCCCAGGATTGGGTGCCCAGCAGGGTCCACATGTTCTGGCTAATGTTTCCTCTAATATTTTTCCCATTCATATGCAGAATAAATTTTGTTGTGTGCACAAAGGCATGTGCAGATGTGCACCACCAGGGGAAATGCAGGCTGCTGGCTGTGGATGCTGCTAATCAGCGGGGCGGCATTTGAGTCTCTCCTGGCTTACAGGGCTCACTGGCGCTGTCAGTTCGGCCTCCAGCTGTGAACGGAAGTGCTGCCTGGGCTGCTTCCTGGCACCGCGGGCATGATTTCAGCTGTATTTGCCCACAGCGGTGACTCTCTGCTAAGCTCCTCCTGCTTGTCCCAGCTGTAGCCCAAGCCACCTGAGATCACCTGCCTGAGCTCTGCCTCCAGCTTCAGAGCCAGCTGCTACCTTGGAGCGCCTACTGCACAGTCTCTGGAGCAAACCAGAACCCCTGTCCCTAGGGAGACCCTCCCAGAAAGTGATACAGCCCCATTCCCCTCTCCCTACTCATGCTTTGGCTAGGCACTGCCACCCATTTGGGCTGGACCATGCTGCCTCTCGGGGTGACCTCTCTCCCCAGGCACAGTCAGCGCGGTTCTCTTGTCCTGTCATCCTCAACGACGGACCATAGCTTTGTGTCGCCCCCCAGACTCAGCACTTAGCCCTCTTCTGAGCCAAGTGTCTCTTTCGGCCACCTGACAAATGCAAATGAGGTCTGGCCCAGTCACGCGTTCCCCTTGCTTGCCAACAGAGGGCAGCAGAGAGCATCCTCCCCGGGGCGCCTCTGCCCATTCTCAAGCTGGCTGGGATGACTGAGTTGGGGCTGGTCCTGCCTTGAGCAGGGAGCTGGATTCGAGACTCCTGAGGTCTCTTCCAGCCCCAGGCGTCTATGATTTTCTGCTCGGCCCCAGCTTCCTGAGAATCATTCAGGAGTCGGCATCATTCATCCAGGGCTGCCTGGCCATTCCCACTAGGGCTGGATCAGACTAAGCAGGGGCCAGAACTTCCGAGCCTTCCACCACAAAATCACAACTCTTCTCTTCCCTGTTCCTTCCACCCCTGGTGAGCCCCTACCCATTCTTTCCCCTGCTGCCCTGCCTGGATTCCTGGCTGGTCACAGCTCCATGGGCCTGCACCCCCGCGGCGAGCTGTAACATCCTGCACTGTGCACCCTGCCCTGCCACACACAACAAAAGGAACAGGACAATGCCAGGGGATCCGTGGGGCATGTCAAGGAGAAGGGAGGGTGTCTGGCTTCTGGGATCTCCAGGGAGTTGCTGGAACAAAGGCCCCTGGGGTATCCACAGCCACTCCCCACCTCTGGAGAGTTCTGGGTTAGATATAGCCTGTGGAGTATTAGGGCCGCTGCAGATCCTGACGGCTCCCATTGGCTTCCCCTTTAAGAGCAGAATGAATCCCCCGGCAGAGCATGGTCTCCTCCCACTGTTGACCACTGGGCACGTCCCCAGCCCCTGGCGCATCTGCTGCCTCTCTCCTGCCTGGAGATGACTAACACTGTCTTGTTTATAGGGCCCACTGTAATGGCTTTTCATTGGCAGCACTATCGCCTGTGTTTATTCCTTGGGGTGTGAAATACGTCTGCCCTTGCATCTGCTGCTCCCCCCTGCTCTCAGCTTTCTCACCCTTGCAACTTCCAAGCCCCTGAATGCGGAGCCCAAGCCTTCCAGAACCACTGGACCAATGCCACGGGACTTCGGATCAAGCCCTTCGAGAGCAAAGGGCCCCGAGTCTGAACAACCCTTCTCCGAGCGCTTGGTGCAGCACAGAGAGGAAGATGTCAAGGCAGGGTCCTGCGTTATCAGGTCACATGGTCCCAGGGCGCTGGGCCTGCTAGTGATTAAGCCAGGGGGTTAGTTAGCCCAGCAGCTGAGAGAGCTGGAAAAATCAAACCACATTTTCCTTCTAATTTGCTGGAGGGAGAAGGCTCTAGTGTAGAGGACCCTAGAGTTAACCCTTTGGGTGCTGCCTAATGTAGCTGGTCCAGTTCATACTGAATCCCGAGTGGCCCTGGGACATGCCACGTACAGCCACCTAGAAACACTGAAATGCCACTTGCCCACTGGGACTGCTGATGAAGACCCCCCCCCCTTTCTACCTTGCACTGCTGTGAAGACCAGCAGCCGGAGGGTTAACGGGCTCTGTCTCTGGCAGGCATGCATCTGGGGAAGGGATTCTTCTCCCTCCCCGCTGGGGTTTCCAGCCCCTTCGCTGCTACCAGAAGAATGTGATGAATCGAGGGTTTCCAGACCAGCTTTGCGCCATAGTTGTAAGCTGGGGCCACGTGGAATCTAGGCTGGCAGCTCCATCCCCGTCCCGAGAGCCAGGCCGGTTAGGAACCTGCATTGCCAGTCTGGCCTGTCCCGCAGGAGGCAGGGGGAAGCGCATGTGTGGAGGTGGGGAGGAAGCACCCCCAAAAGACACCCCCAGCACCTTCAGAACAACTAACCAAGAGCATCCAGTGCAATCGGTCACTGCTGGGGCTAAAAAGGCAGCATAGTCTAGTGGGCTGAGCAGCGGTCTGGGAGCCAGGAACTCCTGATTTCTGCCCCAGCACTGCCACCTACTGACCAGGGAACTCAGTGATCATCTTTCCGCCTCTGCTCCTGTCAATGATATCACCAGCTCGGCACAGCCACCCCTCCCGCACTGCATGCCGATAGGGGCTAGGCTGTAGGGCGTTGCATTCAGCATGATGAAGTTGGGGAGGTGTCTTTTGGAAAGCTGTCCGGGATGGAGGGTTGTACCCTGCTAGGGCCAGCGTTGCGGCCAGTAGGAAGGAGGAAAGGCAGGCCCAAGCCTTTAACGTCTTATTTCCAGGCTTTTAAGGTCAGGGGACGCAGGGGGCATGGCCCTGCCAGCGAAGGTGTCACTGTTCACAGTCGTCATTGGCAAACGTCCGAGTTTTCTACCCCGCTGTGGTGTCCCACGGCGTGCCAGGGGAGCTGCGTGGGCTGGGAATTAGCTGGTGAAACAGCCCTGCTGCGGCTGCCCAGGACTCACCTAACTTTTTAGCCTCATGTAAAAGTTCCTGGGAGGAAGGCCAGCCCTGCGTGGCTAGCAGGGAGAACGTCCGCTGAAGGAAATGTCCCTGAAGGAACCCATGTCAGCACTCATCTTCCCAATATGCCAAGGCCACGCCTGGAGGGACTTAGCAGCACCTCAGCCTGTCACTTTCCTCTTCTCTGCCGGGGCAAGCAGCCCCCTGCGCCTTCAACCTTGTCCCAGTAGGACACAGGCAGATGAGATAGCTGTTGGCCAAGCAGGCAGCTGAGAGTGAACCGATCACCTCCCCAGCTAATGGTAGGTGTCTGTACAGCTCGTACGAAAGAGCCAGGCTCTCAAGCTGAGAGGGGTCACAGGCTCGCGTCCTCTGTAGAGAGCACCCTCCAACCCCGGGGGTTACACCGGCACAGTGTGTGACACAGTGAAATGTGCGCGAGTGAGTGATGCACCCTGTCATTTACAGGTTGTGCTTTTTCAGTCTCAGGGCGGCTTTTAAAAGGTATCAGACACATCCACCCCCCCCCAGAGATTTGAGGCCCTTGCCCATCAGCTTCCCCCGATCACTTGAGCTACAGAAGTAACAGCTATCCCAGCGAGGGGCAGCCTAGGCTAGTGAGTGGGCCACAAGATTGCCATGACCAAAACAGTCTCCCGGGACAGGGGTTTTGCTCACTGCGCTCGTGTACTAGGGATGGAATAGCGTAGTCGATTAACCAATTAACCGATAAGCAAAAGCTTAGAGGTTAATGTTATAGACGACACGCATTTCCCACCTGCCTGTACATTTTTTAGCAGGCGGCCAGCAGCCCAGCTCAGTCCTGGCTCGCGCTGGATCTGGGACTTACCCCCACAAGCTCTGCATTTAAAGTGTATTAGGAGCCAGGTGGGCAGGCAGCTTGGTTCCGTTCCAGCTCGAGCCGGGTCCGGAAGCTCAGCTCCTCCCCTGGACAGGGACTGCTGCCACCCCTGTGCTGCTGCATCTGTATCAGAGGCAGCAGCCCAGGGCGACAGGCAGCCGGTCCACGAGGGGAGCTGGTTTTAAACTGGCTCCTCTCGCAGACCAGCTCCCGCCTGGCACCCCACGCTGCTGGCAGTGACACAGGGGAGTGGCAGGGGGCTCCTCGGGAGTGGGGCCGGAGCACACTGGCTTCTGGCCCCACCCTGGGGACTATAGAATAGTCATGTAACCAACAAGAATTCATGAGGTTAATCGACTATTCAGTTAACAGCTATTGAACCTCCCTAGGCTCTGCGGGATGTGCCGATGGAACGGCGGCAGTGCCGGGAGCGGAGGCAGAGGGCGCGTACTCCTCTCAGTCAGTGCTGTGCGCGATCTGGATGCGCCTCCCTTCCCGTGCCCCCAGCGTTGTGTGGGTGTCACTTTAGTAACACCGGGAGGAAAAACGATGTGGATGGAAACTGGCAGAATCTGGCAACTCTGCCTGTGGGCACCGATCAACACAGTGTCTTGTGGGCCACACATTGAACCCCAAAGGGCCAGCCCCTTTCCAGCCCCGCAGCTGAAGGAGGATTTAACTCGGATACTATTCATGGGTTATAGTCACCATCATTTCCTAGACCCAGCAGTCCTGCTTCTGTTCTTGGAGCCACGTGGGTAGAGATAGGGCAACTAATGCTGATTCAGGCAGCGTGGTGCAGCCGATAAGCCGGGTGGTGGGTGTCTCAGAGCACAGAGCTGTGGGCCTGCTATGCCTTTGAATAAACTCTCCACTAGTTTCATTAAATATTTGTTCAGCAGCTCTTCCCTGGCAGCCTTCTAGGCTGGGTTCATGGCCTTCGTTCAGAGGAATAGTGAATTACATGGGCCTTTAAACAGCACTTAGAAGAGGTGAGATTTGAACTGATTAGAGCTGGGTGACTAAAGTTTTTTCTAGTTTTTCCCCCCTCCCCCCAATTTTTTTTTTGAAACATTTAAACCGAATGCAACCATTCCATTTCCTTTTTTGAGCATTTAAAAACTTTAAAAACAAAATGAAAGGGCATTTTGAAACAAGGAGTCGCTTCAAAGCAAAACAACCAAAATGTTTCATTTCAAAAACCTCCAAACAAAACATTGCAAAACATCAATTGGTTGGGGACTTTTGTTTGGAAAGCTTGTTTTTTGGACTGAAACTGTTTCGCAAAACGGACACGAATCTGCAAGACAGTTCACTGTTGACAAATCTGCACTTTTCTCCGGAAACAATAGAAAGCCTGATGAAGTCAGCAAGAGCAAATGGGACATATGCCCATTACCCATTTTTGCCAAAAAAAAGGGCAGGATGGGCAGGACTGGACTTAAAAAGGGAGCGTCCCAGCAAAAACAGGACACATGGCCATCCTATATATCAGAATTATGAATTATTGGACCTCATCAGACCCCCATGAGCAATTCACACCAACCACAGAGTTTATGGCAGTGCCTTGCATTTTTGCGATGTCAAAATATACTCCTGGGGGAATTCTGCGCCACTGCAGAATGCAGAATTCAGCAGAATTCCCTGGTTTCCCTGCAGAATTTCTGGTGGTCACTAGAGACTGCTGGACTCTGCAGAGCCCGGCTTGCAAGGGATTGAGCTCTCGGCATGGAGGGTCTGGAGGTTGCACACTCTTTTGATGTCTGGGCCAGGGACTGCTTCCAGCTGAGCTCTGTGGGGAGGGGGGCTGGAGTCTGAGGGGTGCCCCATTGTTGGGATCTGAGGGGAGATGGAAGTGCAACAGTCGGGGCACTGAGGGTCCCACACAGCATCTTCCAGAACCTCCCAACTGGAACTGGACAGCCGTAGCGGTTACTTTAACTCTCTGCTCCCGGGGACAATCGTTTTGGCTCTTGCATGTGTTGTTGGAGTACTGGTTGACAGCTATTCTGAAATAAAATGACCTGGATAACTGAACCTGGAGTGACAAAGCAGCTAGGCAGAATCTTACAATATTGTGTGCTGACTTTTTAGGGTTTTGGCACAGAATTGTTCATATTTGAGGCAGAATTCCTCCAGGGGTCGAAATAAAGGGGCAATGCGGATCTCGAGCTGACGTGCCGCTAATGCTGCCCCATGATAAAAAGATCCCTGCTCATAACGGGACAGGGGATCAGCCGGTGCTAACAGCTCGCCTGGCTTGGTAGAGGCAGCTTGCAGTGCAGACTTCTCACTCTGTGGGTGTTGGAGCTACAGCTCTTCGAGGGGCTAGGATGCGGGGCTGCCCTGGGCTTCCTTTGCCTTCGGCAAGGGCCGTCTAACAAGGTATTTCCTCTGGCAGCTGCCTATAGTCTGCAAGGCACAGCACACAGGGAACGGGATCCCCCCACCAGCTCTCTAGGCAGGAGAGGGAGGCTCCGGCGTGGGAGGTCCTGTCTCAGCAGCTCCTTGGCAGAGGATTGCAATCACACACAGGAAGCAGGTAGCCGCTTCCTGCCCCACCTAGGGACAAGTGTCTCCAGTGGCCTCTGCCCCAGGGCAGACCTGGTAAAGCTGGTTGGGACGAACTGGATTTCCCGCTTATCCCAGCCTGGCCTCCCTGTATTGAGTGACACCTCCCACCCCCCCAGGATTACCCAGCACTGGCTCTTCCTAGACTGCCCTCAGAGGCCAACAGCAGCGGCTTCTCGCCCAAAAAGAGCGCCCATAGGCAGGGGCCTGGGCTGACCTCACCAGCCAATGCCTGGGCTTGCAAGGGTGGAACCCAAGTACCGCCTTGCCCACGAGCACTCCCCAGACATTTATTTTGCCTCACACAGACACACCCCTCCCCCACACACATGCTCTGGCATGGCACAGAGGAGCAAATGAGGCTGAGGGAGCAGCAGAATAGAGGCACCTAACCTCTAGGCAATGCTGCCCTCGCAGGTGGGATTTGGCACTGGCAGGGGGAAGCGAAGGGAAAGAGGGGCCACTTCAAAACAGGAACCCAGCCTCTCCTGGGAGCCACCTGGCCAGGCAGCCCAACCTGGGAGTGCAGGGCAAGGAGTCCATGCAGGTACAGGGAAGGGGAAGTTTCATGCTCACCCTCTCCCCCGCATGCCTCAAATCAAATGCCTCTTGCTTCACTAAACCACAGGGATTGTCACGCCCCCATACCTGCCCCCAGCAGTCAGAGAGGACCCAACAGGGGAGGCAGGATGGCCTAGCGGTAAGTGCCCTGGCCTAGGGCTTTAGCAGCTCTGGGCTCTAGGCCTAGCTCTGCCATTAACCTGTGACGTGACCCCCTAGGTAAGCCATTTCTCTTCTCTGTGCCTCGGTTTCCCGCATAAAACATGGAGAATATCACCAACACTCTTAGTAAAGCACTTAAGCGATACTAGTTAAGGGAACTGTCTGTGGTGGAGCTTTCACACAGGGGCTGGGGCCCTGATGCTGCCCCGCTCGCTCTGGGATCCAGTGCTTGGCAGGATTCCAAATAAATTGGGGCAACGTGAGTCTAATGGGGAGAGGCCAGGGCTGGGAGTCAGGATTCCTGGGTTCTTTCTCTAACCCTGCGGCTGATTCACTGAGACATGCTGGAGGATTCATTTCACCCGGGGCCTTGGTTCTTCCATCTGTAGAATGGGGATAGTAACCTCATGGCTTAACAAACCATTCCCTCTACTGTTGGATTCTGTATCATAATTCCATTCAGAGCAGAAGGGGCCACCTCAGAGCCTCCCACATGGACGCAGCCCAGATCCAAACAGCTGTGGTTGGCACCGCAGAGCGCTGGGCCCTTCCTTAAAACTACAGTTGGCTGCACTGGTGCAAATCAGTTGGCAGCTGTTCCTGCTAGGACTTAGCCCGGCTGCTGCTACAGAAAGTCAGTTGGTGCTGCCCTCCCTCCTAGCACACATGCTTTACAACAGGCAGAATCAAATTCCCCTGCTGGCTCAAGACGGGTTCAGGAAAACATCCTACAAGGGATTTTGGGCAAAATGGCAGGACCCCTGAACTGTGCCAGCCCATTCAACAAGATTACTGGGAGTGGCTGGGCAGAGGGACAAAAGGGGCACAATTCTCTCTCTCCCCCCCCCTTTTTTTCAGAGAGGCAATCCCATGCACAACAAACAGAGGCAGGAAACCTTCAGCGGTTTAACCACCCCATTACCTTTGCTTAAATTTGCATAACTACCAAATGTGATCAGGTTTCATGCTGCAGGGCCTCAGCTGCAGGGAAAGTCAAGGAGGAATGTTTCCACCACCAAGGAGGATTCGCATTAGGGAGTTGTGATTTGTTCTGGCTCTTGGCAGCTGATATTGATTAAATGGGCTCCAGGTTTCCCCCCTCTCCTCCACCCAGCAATAAAACATCAGTTAAGAGCCTTGTGTGGAAGAGGGACTGAGAATAGGGGTGTGGCCTTTCCCCCCTAACTCACTCATCCATGGTAACTCCCTGTTTGGGCCCCTGGGGTGGGGAGAGCTGGCTGGGAAATAGCTGGGGGAGCTCAGATCAGCTCTGGAAGAGACCCCCTTACTCAATGCTTAATTTGTAATTTGGCGAAGGTTCAGAAAAGGGCAACAAAAATGATGAGGGGTTTGGAACGGGTCCCCTGTGAAGAGAGATGGAAAAGACTGGGACGTTTCAGCTTAGAAAAGAGGAGACTAAAGGGGGATATGATCGAGGTCTATAAAATCATGACTGGTATGGAAAAAGTGATTAAGGAAAAGTTAGTTACTTGTTCCCATAATATAAGAACTAGGGGTCACCAAATGAAGTTAATAGGTGGCAGATTTAAAACAAACAAAAGGAAGTTTTTCTTCACGCAGCACATAGTCAACCTGTGGAACTCCTTGCCAGAGGATGTTGTGAAGACCAGGACTTTAACAGGGTTCAAAAAAGAACTAGATAAATTCATGGAGGTTAGGTCCATCAATGACTATTAGCCAGGACAGGCAGGAATGGTGTCCCTAGCCTCTGTTTGTCAGAGGCTGGAAAAGGATGACAGGAGAGGGATCACTTGATGATTGCCTGTTCTAGTCGCTCCCAGGGGCTACGTCTAGACTGGTTGGTTTTCCGGTATCCCGCAAAAACTCCGCCGCGTCCAGGGAATGCGTTTGTTCATCTGCTTTTTATGAGGAATAAGGGCTCTGCTGAAAGAGGAGGCTTTTCTGCCATTTGGCCCCGTCTAGATGGGGCCAAATGGCGGAAAAGCCTCTTCCGGAAAAGCAAATTGGAAAAAGCTAGGCAAATTGCGGAGTGCAATTTGCGGAGCTTTTTCCGCTAAAAGAGTGTAGTCTAGACCTAGCTTCTGGGACACCTGGCATTGGCCGCTGCCGGCAGACAGTATACTGGGCAGGATGGACCTTTGGTCTGACTGAGTCTGACCGTTCTTAATGAATGAGGCTCCCACAATTATTTTACATTCATAACTGATGCAGCAAGTGCAGAGGTGCCGGGCTATGAACTGCCAAGCCTAGAGGTGCTGGAGCTTAGCCCTGGCACCAATTAAGCCCTGCCCTTCCTGCCTCTGGATGCCCTCTCTGGAGGCTCTCAGCAGAGGGGTGGGGATGGAGAAGAGGGCCTTTAAAAAGTCGCTCCCCAGCATTTCAGCCAGAAGGCAGCTGGCATGAGCACAGGCTGGCTGCCGGAGCTGCAGTGGATAGGTCTCTCCTCCTGTCTGGGGAGGAGGGGGTTAAAGAGTTCGAGAAACTGTGCTCAAAGCCAACACAGTCTGCCAGGACTCAGTTTCTCTGCTGAAAGAGGAGGCCCTCTTGCCATTTCGGCAATTAGCCACCAGCTGGCGCTATGGGATAACCACTGAAGCGAAAAAACTTCAAACTTTCCTAAAGCTTAAAAAAAATTCACACACACCCAATGGGCCTGCAGCACTTTAGAGACTAACTTTAGTGCCCACGAAAGCTCATGATACGATCTATTTTTTTTTAAGTTACAGACTAACACAGCTGCCCCTCCGGGACTATTAAAGCTTACAGTTAAGCACTAAGCTCCGTGCTTGGGCCCCCCAGCAGTAGCCTGATTTCCAGAGGTACTGAACAACCTCCGTGTACTGTGCCAATAGGAGCCCTACCCCTAGGAGCTGGTTCCTATTGGTAGCCTAGCGGCCCTAAGGTCCGGGTTCCTAGGGGCAAGGCTGTCTGCCCTAGAGGCAGGTCCCACGGCAGTCTAAGGGCCGAGCAGTCCCATCCTCACCAGCCCAGAGACTGGAACAGAACCAGGCTCAGGAAGCTATTCTGTGCCTCAGAGCCGCTGCACCTGCCCTGCCGATTCAGTCCAGCAATCCCAGCCCTCTGCACACAGCTAAATGCAGAGACACGTGCAGGGCAGTTGGTCAAAGAATCCACCCCATACAGTTAGAAGCTGCTGTGGCCCTTCTGACTGTGCCTGGGCTCTACACGCAGATCTGCCACTGGCCAACCTTTGGCAAGTTGTGGCCCCTCTGTGCCTCAGTTTCCCCATCTGTAAAACGGAGGCCATGATAAGTAATCACTTTTGTAAAGCCTGTGGCAATCAGCAGATGAAAAACGCTAGGTGCATGCACTCATAGTTGCACTAATTGGCTCCCAGCTGGAGTTTGAGCATTTCCTTGCTAGCTTCCGCGGCTGTGGAGGGGGCCCAGCCCAGCTGGAAACCAGTGCAGAGCTCTGGTCTGAGGCCTGCTCTGGACACGGAGCCGTACTGGCTTGGGCACGGCTGCCTGCTAAGCTGGGTTTAAACCAGCGATGTGCAACGTAGGCTAGTGAGTGGGCCACATGCGTTAGCCCCCCGTTGTCGTAACCCAGGCAGTCTTCTGGGACAGGGCAGCTTTGCGAACTGCGCTGGCGCCCCCAGAAGCCGTGGGGTGAGCCGACTGAACGGCAGCAGTGCTGTGACTGGCTACAGAGGGAGCGCCCGGCCCCGTCAGTCAGCGTTGTGTGTGGGCTGGCTTTACGTGGGTGCCCCTTGAGCCGTATCAGTAGGAAAAAGCCCACCCCGAGGGAAGCAAGCGGAATCTGGCAGCCCTGCATGGGGGCAGCAGCAAATCGTGTCTGGTTTAAACCGATGAAGCACCCACACCCAAAGGGAAGTGAATTACATTGAACCAGTGCAGCACCCCGGGAGCCCCCAGGCTCTGTCAGGACTTGGCTGAGGCATGGGAGTTCCTCAGCTGAGAGCGCTCCCCCAAAGAGGAGCCTAAGGGCTGGAGAAAAGCACAGGAGTCAGTCAGCAGCTGATTTTAGGGGGCTGTCCAAGTCATGTTGCTCCCAGCAGATGCACATGATGGGACAGGAACAGGCCACATCACTGTGCTGAAGGTAGCTCCCTCCCCACCCCATGGCAGGGAAGGAAGAAAAGCTCTGATAGCGAGTTACACACGAACATAGGTTAAGTGGCAAAGGAAGTCACCTGTGGAACTCATCACCACAGGATCGCACGGAGCCCAGCATCCCACAGTAAGGAGTATAGACGGGTAACAAGAAC
>JANRFK010002918.1:5848289-5875455 GCA_030068395.1 Apalone spinifera | reverse complement strand
TCTCCTATTTATTTCCAGTTTTCATATCCCCAACTCATAACTCCGGTCATCTGATGAAGTGGGCTATGCCCACAAAAGCTCATGATACCATCTACTTGTTCCGTTAGTCTATAAAGTGCTACCAGACCATTTGTTTTTTTTTATTCTGTAACAGACTAATTCGGCTACCCTCTGTAGCTCCTGTGCACTGCTGTTTGTTGTGGCTCTCTGGGTATTTCAGCATAACGTTAGCACCAACTTCACCCAATACGTCTGCAAAGCGGGCGAGCAGATTGTCCATCTGTTGATGGCTGCACCACACTCAACTTGTCAGGGTCAGGGGCTGGAGTGACCAATAGCTCTACTTTCCCACCCACCTCAAACAACATAAGGGCCTGGCTGCAGTGCAATGATAGGATGTGACTGCAGCTCATATAGACATATGTAAACTCACTTTCATCTAGCTAACATGAGCACCAGTAGCTGTGATGCTGTGGCTGAAACCCACCAGAAGCCCTGGGTAATTATTCACAGGGCTAGCCTGAAGCTCGTGCTGCCACGGTTCTCCTCCTCCAGAACCCAAGCAGGTTAGATCAAGGCTGTGGTCACACCCTGTGACTGCAGCATAGACGTCCCTCCGGCTCAAACGCTGAACAAGGTGAACTAGGAACAGAGCAGCCACAGAAACACAGCTCAGTGTTCTTTATTATGATCGTTCACCCAAGATCCGCTCAAGCACGGTCGATACGACACACGCCCTTCTTGATGAGCACTCGTCTCAAATATGCCATACTGACACCAGCTACTTTCCCCAGACCCTGCTCATTTCAACACCGAGTTCCCCAAGTGCATCCACTCCAGCAAACGTTGGGGCTGACACAGCTGAAGCAGGTCAATCACCTTCTGCAACCGGCACGTGGAGGGCTCTGGGTGGGAAATGCAAGTGTGTCTGGGTGGGAGAGACAACCCCTGCCTCATTGGGTTGTGTCACTCACCATCGTGGGCAGCTGAGGCAGAGAACTTGAGGCAGAACTTGGTATTAACAGTGAAAAATGTCATCAGCCCTTTCCCACTCCCTGCACAGGCTGTGCAAACTCGGCCTGGACTTCCCTATGGCTGGCGGGAGAGTCTCCAGGAGACATCAGCTAGGACAACGTGAGAACACATCTTCTGCTTCCCCCAGATTTAGACATCGTGTCCACTCCTTTCACTGCAAGGGAAGCCCCTTTTACGTGCCCAGTGCAGCATTACTTCATCCTGCTCCTCCTGCCGGGGGGATTCTGTTTTCACCTGTGCAAATGTACCCAACGGTGAAGTCTCCCAAGGCCTACACAGACACATGCCCGGGTGCTCTGGGGAAAAGGACGTGAGCTGACGCTCTGACCACAGACACTGCGGCAACTCTTCTCTCTGACGTTCTTTGTTTGAAGGCACCAAACCATGAACCCTCTGGACGTGGCATCCAACCCACAGACAATCCAAACCACATCAGAGTCACCAAAACGGAACCAGCAAACATGGCCAACCTGGCATTCAGCCAAGCCGCCACCTCCTCCTGCCACTGCTCCTGGTCTGGCTTTCTCCACCGAGAAGCTGGTGTTTCATGGTGAGAGCTCCTTGGAGCGCTGAGCCCTGGTTCCCATTCACTGTCCCAAAGACAGAAGCGTCAAAGGAAGCATTGACACTGCCCGTCCACTCTCAGCTCCATGCTTTGGGGGAGATTCCCACTTGCAGTTCTGCAGTCCCAGTCCAGCCTGGCTACGGAGGGAGTGACAGGTTAAGAAGTGACTGGTGTCGGGCTTTCAAGAAGGCCATCCTCACTGCCCCCCTGTGGTATCCGGATGACGTGGCATCCTCCGGGTGAATCATGTTTGCCTGCCAAAGGGAAAAGGAAAGAGGCTGATGAGCACAGGTCAGTTCTTTGCTGGCGCAGGAAACAGACTGCAGCCTTTACCCCTCCAGTCTCTTGCCCTCCTCCATGGATCTCACGCTAGCAACACGTTTAGTGCAAAGGGCCGAGGTACTTGCAATTGCAGGGGAAGGCAGTGGGAGCGGGAGGTGCACAGCACTGCACAGGGAGTGAAATTCGGTGCAGAAACAGCACTAGCTGTAGGCACCACTGACTTCCCTTAACAGCCACTGAGGACCTGGCCCCGACACTGTACCTTCTCCAGAGTCATCAGTGTTGACAGGATATCTCCAGACCTCCCGGCAGCCACCTCGTTAGAAAGCAGGTCGTCGGAGATCGTGCTGTTCTGGACGTTTCGCAGCACCCTCTCCTCCTCCTGTTCTTTATTGAACTCGATGGCTCTCACCTCCTTGACTATTCTGTGGGGACCAATCCGGGAAAAAGTTAGTGGTGATCTGCCACCGAGGACCTTCCTCCCCAGTTCTTCTCCCAGAGGTGTCTACACAGCAGTGTTATTCCGAAATAACAATGCGAGCATCTATACAGCAATTCTGTTCTTTCAAAATAACGGATGGCTTATTCTGTAGACCTCATTCCACGAGGAATAATGCCTCTTCCGAAACTGCTATTTCAAAATAGCCATAGTGTGGATGCTTCACTGCTGCTATTTCAAAATAGCCCTTCCCTTGGGCCATTCAAAGTAACTACTCCCTAGTGCTTCCTGAGGCTCTAAATCGAGGTAATGCATCCACATTAGGGGAGCCTGCCTCGGACTAATTCCAAGGCTTCCCTGTAGTGTAGACGTGCAATTTTGAAATAAGATATTTTGGAGTATTTCTTCCAGAATAGCTTATTCCGAAGTGTAGCGTGTAGACATAACCCACCCAGTCCTGAGAACATCTGCGTCTACCACCAAATAGGGATGTAAGCTACTAATCGACTAGCTGATAAGCAAAAGCTTATTGGATAGTGGACACACTAGTTGACTAGTCTCTTCTCCCCTCCATCCGCTCCCTCTATCAAAAAGAGGCAGCAAGGAAGGGGGGGAGAGGAAAGGATGCTGGGGGGGAATCTGGCTTAAAAGTTGGTTGGAATCTGGCTTAAAAGCTCTGTGGGAGGGGGCAGGGGCGTAGCAGCGGCGTTCCACCTTTGAAATGTACAAGAGTCCCTGCTGGGGCTCTTGTACATTTCAAAGGCAGAACGCCAGGTGGCACTTCTGCCTTTGAAACGTAGCAACAGCCTGGCAGGTTCTTGCTACATTTCAAAGTGGAAGCACCCTTATCAACTAATCGAATAGTTGATGGAAATTCTATCGACTATTCAATTAATTGATTAATCTAATTTTAACATCCCTCTCACCAAACATGTTCATCTCCAAGTCTCCACTTCAGGGCTTCCACCCCCAAGTGGTTTGGTCTTCCACTCTGCCATCCTTAAGGCAGCAGGAAGTGGGACCTTAAGATCACCCTTTTAGAGTCTCCTTCCCTAGAAAACTCCACAGCCCTGTGCCCCAAACTCTCTTTCCTGGCCCCCAAGACAGTAAGTTTCAACCATTAAAGCAGGCTTGAACCACAGCCCACTGAAACTTCTGGGCAGCTTTCCACTGGGCTCTGCATCAGGCCACCTCCTTCCAGACTCCATCTTCCAGGCTACCTGCTGACATCATGTCCCCTCCATGTTACTGGCAACAAGAACTGTCACCCAAGAAGTTCTGCTCCCGAGGCTACAATCTCCCCTCATCAAGTGCTGGTCCCCCTGAGATGCAGAGGGCTCAGGAGTAGCAATGCAGCTCTGTGCCTCTGCCTGGCAGGTCTGCATTGACCCTAGGCTCGGAGTGACAGAAAAACATGTTTCCCTGGGCTGCTACATGACAGAAGCTTGGTGGTCCTGGTCCAGGGTTTAGTGGCAAAATGTCCAAAATGAAGAGCAATGCACATTATGTGGGCCAGTGAAGGAGCCTAGGACTGGATGGACCGTGGAAGTTGAATTCCTTGAAGGTCGCTTCCCCCCTCCATCTGCTCCCTCTATCAGAAAGAGGCAGCAAGGGTGGGGGGGAAGAGGAAGGGATACTGAGGGGTGGGAATCTGGCTTAAAAGTTGGTTTCCCCCAGCTCTAGTTCTGTGGGAGGGGGCAGGGGCGCAGCAGCAGTATTCCACCTTTGAAATGTACAAGAGTCCCTGCTGGCAGGGAGCAGCCTGAGGAAGTTACTACATTCTTGCACCAGGCCGACAATAGCCCACACCCCAGTGCTGATAGCCCAGAGGTGGGCAAAAGGGCCTCAGCTGGCTGGGTGTGACCCACCAAGTGGGTTGATCCATCCTGCAGAGATCCTAATGCTCCCCTGTCCCCAGGCCAATCAGGGCCTAGGGACGGAGGAGCACACAGCACTTAGAGTCAAGCCTGGCGGTTGACTCTAAGCACCGCATGCCGGAAGGCAGAGAGCAAGAGACTTTGCGCTCCCCTTCCCCCCAGGCCAATCAGGGGCAGGGGGAGCACACGATATCTCCTTCCGCCTTGCAAGGGACTCGGCCCTTAGACTTACGCTCCAATTAACCTGGGGGCGGGAAGGAACGCATGAAGTCTCCTCCCACTGCCACGGGCACAGGTGCCTAGAGGCAACCTCCAGCTGTTCTGAACACCTGGCGGTTCTCTCTGGGTGGGGTGGGGGCAAAGACTTCACGTGCTCCCCCACCCATAGACCAATCAGGATCTGTGGGCAGGGAACCATGGAAGTGTCCTGACCCCACCCCTTCTGGGGCAGCCTGGGGCCACTTCAGAAATTTTTGAATTTCAGTCAAAAATTATTGCCCACCCCTGGCTTAGAGCCATAAACCCCACCCAACCACCCACAGGATCATGGACTCAGCTCCCCCTGGGCACATGGGTTTCCCTCTCTGGAGTCTGGTGGCTGCATCTGCCCTGTGTTGCTTTGACAAAGTGAAATATACCTGAACTGACCCTACCCTGCCCACTTGGGAGACCCAAACTCAGCACAGGAGAGGGGACGTGCATGGAAAGACCTACGCGCTAAGCTCATTCCGGATCTCTTTGTATCTTTTCAGGTTTTCTTGGATCCCTTCCAAGACCAGACAGAAATCATCACAGGTAGCTTCAGTGAGGTTGCCCAGGTTGCCGTATCTCAGCGGCATCTGGCGATCCGTCGTAGAGCTATCCTGGATCACTTCCTTCAAATGCACCAGGTTCAGCTCGGAAGACATGTCGTCACCCCCAACATCTGACTGAAGGAAAATAACACAAGAACGGCCACTCTGGGTCAGACCGAAGGCCCATCTAGCCCAGTCTTCCAAAAGCTGCGAATGCCAAGTGCTCCAGAGCGAATGAGCAGAACAAATGACCTATCCCTTGCCACCCATGGAATTTCCCAATAGAAAATGCCGTTCCCACAAAAATCAAAATTTCCCCCAGGAAAATGTCAATTTTGTTGTATTTTTAAATTTTGTCAGGAAAATCAAAACAAAATATTTTGTTCCAGGTTGGTACAACCCAAATCGGAGTGTTTAATTTTATTGCACTGATCTCAAATGATTCTTTTTAAATCAATTTCAACATTAAACTGTCCCTCCCTTTTGTGACGTATTCTCTCCAATGGACTGGGCTCACTGAGGGATGATAATGGGGATACCCCTCTAAAACAGCGTTGCAGAATATCACAGGAGTCATTCAGGCTTTGTCTACACTGCAGGGTTTTTGCGCAAGAAGCTTTTTGCAGAAGAGATCTTCCGCAAAAACTTCTTGCACAAAAGCACATCCACACCTCAAAAGCGATGTGTTTTTGCGCAAGAGAGCGTCCACACTGCATGGATGCTCTTGCACAAGAAAGCTCAGAGCACCTGAGCTTTTTGTGATAGGCTCTTTTTGTGCAAGAAACCCCTGTTGAGCATCCACACACACACCTTTTCGCACAAGAACTCTTGCACAAAAAGGAGTTATGCCTCGTAGAAGGAGGCATACCTACACTGCAAAAAGCCCTCTGTTCTGTCGATTGACTGTAGATTTCCTTGCATAAAAATGTGCTTGAGGTGTGGACACTCCGCAGATTTTGCACAAAATTGGCTGGTTTTGCACAAAAACCTTGTAGTGTAGACACAGCCTCAGGATTTAGCTCCACCAGGAGTCTGGTAGTGTAAATGTACCCTCAACCCTCTAAAACAGATCTTCCATGGCATCAAAGGGGAGCCTAGACCTCCAACAGGAGTCTGTAATAGAGCTGGACAAAAAAGGGCCTCCTGGTCAGACTAACCCTCCCATGATGCACCACAGATTCCCCTATTGGTGAGAAAAGGCAGTGCATCATTGTAATGGATAGGAGTTCTGGCCAGCATCCGGTGACTAAGGAGTTAAACTCAGGTAGCTGGCAAGGAAGTTGGCAAGGGACCAGGAGAACCAATCAAGATAGAGTGCTGAAATCTGAATTGAATATAGATAGATACCTTGCCTGCTTTCTTTGTGTGGGAGAGTTACACCAGGAATTGAGAGACACAGAATGATTTAAACCCAGGCGGGACTAGCATACCTCCAAGGAATTTAGGGCATGGAAGTGGACTGAACAAAGAGAAGATCATGAGTAAATAAAGGGGGAAAAGTAAATCTAGTCACAATCAGGTTATTTTTCTTAATTTTGTGGTGTGGTTTGAAATGCTGTGTGAATCTATGCCTCCCCTCCCCGTTTACTATCTCAGAATTGTTCCCAGAGATTAAAATTGTGTTTTAATTTGTTTTCCTTAGTTGCTCTATAACATTTAGCAGCCAAGTATGCTTTATCAAGTATATATTTTGTTTTGTAATAAAAATCACTTTAAGGTGATGATTTGATTCTTGTGTCCTGGAAAGTACAGGAGGGCTGTCTTTCTGTCTGTGTGTGTCTGCATGTCTCAGACTAAGAGGTCAGCTACCAGAGGCTGAAGCTTGTTTTTGTCTTTCCTTTTTTCAAGTTCTTTTGGGGCAAAAGAGCTTGGGGAGACCTCTGGGGGAGAATTCAAGTGTTCACCCCTGGTTTTAGGGATAAAATCACATGATGGCAGCAGCTACTCCCCTCTCCAAAGTCAGTGAATCTGTGACTCTAGGGGAGTTTTTGTAACCAGTGCCCGTAGAGGCAAGGTATATTTAAAGTCTTTGTGGGCCCCCACCTTCTGCACTTGAAGTGCCAGAGTGAGGAACAGCCCTGACAATCATGGAAGATGTAGTCTTGCTGGGGAGCCCAATCCATGAAAATGAATGAGCACATACAGCAATTGGACTACAACTCCCATGAGGCACCATGGCAGCATTTCCAAATGTTGATTTTTAGACATTTGGGTTTTGGTCTGTAAGTCACCCCCTAAGGCCGGATCTTGAGGTTCTTCCTCCATCAGTGTTCACACTGTCCTTGTTCAGGTGTAACTCCTAGTGTGAGACAAAGCATCAGGATGCAGCCCTCCTAATGGCTGTGCCAGGCACTCACCTCCCAGTCCGCATACTTGTCAGGGTGGAGGAGCTTGTCTCTCTTCTGCTTCTCCTCAGTGTAGGTAACCATTGTCTGCTCCAGGTTGGACGTCAGCACGGCCACCAGCAGGTTGGTGCAGATAAAGGCCCCGCCCGTGATGAAGATGAAAAAGTAAAGGCTTCCCCCTATTTTCATGGTGATTCCTTCTTCCCTGGGAGGGACAGAAGGAATCCATACATGGGGATAAGCAGCAGGGAGACTCTGCAAGAGTTTCTATAAAGCCTTCAGAGACTTATGCAGAGGTGAGCCCTGCCAATTTGCCCTCCGAGTGACAAATTGGGGGAAGGAGAGCAGTGCTGCCAATAGGGGAAACCTCCCCCATTTCCCTTTCACCCCCCATGTGGAAGGAAAAGCAGCTGCTGTTGCCATCCAAGGCCCCAAGGGGGGGTCAGACATCTCACTTTTGCCCAAATATCAGGCAATATCACAGTTAAAGACCCTCTTAAATTGGCTTGAAATATTTACAACGGAAAAGGTTTGATCGCAGAGTTTGATTGCTTGTGTCTACGGAACAATCCACCGCCGTGGGTCACCAGCAGAGCAGAGCCAGATCTTTAGCATGAATGGCATCATTTCTACTGCCAGAGCTCAGGAAGGAAAGTTGTTAGGTGGTACTTAGAGGAGGCTCTTCTCCTCTGAGGTGGAATAAGACCCACCCTCACCCTCCTAGCATGGGCTACATCGCCTGATTGTGGGTGTGGCTGCGTGGGCACATGTTCGCTGTCTCTAGGTGTGTTTGTGCATTGCAGGGAGGAGCATGGCACTGTTCGGTTGTGCCTGTGGCAATGGGGGTGCACTCCTATGGCGAGCTACAGCAGGCTGCCAGCGGGGCTTGTTGCCCTATGCTGGAGGTGGGGGAGTATCAGAAACCCGATCGGTTCACTCACGCAAAGGTCTGGTAAATGTTCAGCCACCCGTCCTGCGTGAGGCAGATGAAGAGCGAATACAAAGCCACCCCTAGATTTCCAAAGTACATCGGGACCAGATTTCCAAAGAACGTCACACCGAACACAGAGAAAACCTGCA
Source organism: Apalone spinifera (assembly GCA_030068395.1). Taxonomy (NCBI): domain Eukaryota; kingdom Metazoa; phylum Chordata; order Testudines; family Trionychidae; genus Apalone; species Apalone spinifera. Next base: position 5,867,038 of record JANRFK010002918.1, on the reverse strand, counting down.
GAGACACAGCGCTGGCCGGAAGCTCTGGCCAGCTCCCACCCAAAACCCACAGTCAGCCTCGGTCAGCTAATACGAGCAGCCATGTCCCCCCAAATCAGCCATAAAACAAACCCCTCGTAGGCTAGGGCTCGGAAGCAGGGGGGGGCACTTCCAGAACTAGGTTCTTCTCTCTCTCCTTGGACTCTGGGCTTGAGCTAGGAGGAGCCCCATCCAGCCATTATCTTACTTTAATAACCCCTGGTAGAAACCAAAGGCCGCTCAAAGAGATCCCAAAGGAGCACTCCTGTTTACTCCTCTGGATTAGGGGGAAGGCTCTTTACACCATTCACAAAGGGTACGTCTACACAGCAGCGTTATTTCGGAATAATACTCATTATTCCAAAATAACTATGCGACCGTCTACACAGTGAGCCCGTCATTTCAAAAGAATTTTGGAATACCAGCCGGCTTGTTTTGGTGTTTGTAAAGCTCATTCTGTGAGGAATAACGCCTCTTCGGAACTAGCGATTTCGGAGCAGCCGCATTGTGGACACTCCACTGTTGCAATTTTGAAATAGCTCCTCCCCCAGGCCATTCAAAGTAATTACTCCCCAGTGCTTCCCGGGGCTCCAAATCGAGCTGGTGCATCCACATTAGGGGAACCTGCCTTGGACTAATGTCCAGGCTTCCCTGTAGTGTAGACGCACTATTCTGGAGTATTGCTTCTGGAATAGCTTCTTCCGAAATAATCGTGCAGTGTAGACATAGCCAAAAAGGCCAGCTCCCACCTCTGCTCGAGCATCCCTGCTAGGAGGTTGGCTGCTTTCCAGCCAGAAGGGCCACTGAGGAGAAAGGGAACAGGAGGAAGGGAAGAAGGAGGAGGAGAAGAGGGCAGGCAGAAGAAAAGGCAGAAGGGCAGGGGAAAGGAGAGGGAGAACTCCTGTTCTATACCAGGCAACACCGCCCCACCCAAAGGGCTCGACTGTCTCACCAGCATGATGGCAAAGAGCAGGACCATGATGTTGGCCATGTCTGGGATGGACTTGAGGATCACTCGGATCATCCTGGCCAGCCCCTCGACCAGCGTGCAGATTTGCATCAGCCTCATCACCCTGGGAGGAGACAGGAGTGGTGAGCAGCGTGTGCTGGGCAAGAGATGGTGCGAGGCCCATGTGACTTAGAAGAAAAACAGTTAGAAGACTCTTTTGGGGCTGCCAGATTCCAAGCAGCTGCACCTTCTGCTCAGCCCAGCCAGGAGAGCACAGCTCAAGCCAGGAGCGTCCTCTCGGAGTGAGAGGAGATGCCAGCTAGCCAGGATTTCTCGGGTCCACGCCAGTGTTCCCTCTAACATTTTCTATCCTTGGGCGAGTTGATTTTTCTTTTGGGTGGGTTGAAATTTCTTGTGTGCACCACCAATATTAAGGTAGTGTGTAGGAGGCCGTGCACCACCAATACAAACAAAACACACCCACACGATTTTAAATCATATGTGTGTTAGAAAATATATTGAACAAGGGATATTTAGCAAGGAGCAATGCATATGATATTTAATATGAAATCAAATAAAAAAGAAAATGAACAGTACCCCTGGAGAGTACATGTATCAACCTTTCTAACAGCTCAAGCTAGTACGTGCTATATCTGACTCATAAGAGCCAGAACTCTGCCAAATAGCAAAGATCTGGCCCTAATGCCATACAATATACCATGTATTAATTAGTAACAACTTTTTTTTTTACAAATCAGTTCAGTGTGTTAGATCTGCAACACTCCCCAAACATGCTGATAAAAGAATCTTTTTCTCTTTTAAGCCATTAACACCTCATGCCAACTTTGTTTGAAATGCCATTGTGCAAAAGTCCAGGTGCACACACACGCCCCATGCAGCCTGCTCCACCCCCGCCTCCACCCAGTCAGACAGAGAGGACTGCAGCTAGTCAGACCCCCCAACAAACTGCCCCCACCTCACTGCACAGATGCCAGCACCCTCTTTCCCCCATCTACCCCATGCAGTCAGCCCTTTATCTCCCCCTTCCCAGGAGGCTTAAGAGTGCTGAGTTTCTGCCTCTCTCCCCTCCTGCAGAGGGATGCTGGAAACTCCCCTCTGACTCCTCATCAACCAATTACTTACTTACTTCCTCCCTCTCCATCCCTCCAGCCACTAATTGTCTCCTTATCTCCCTTCTTGCCAGCTCTCAGAGCTCCTCAGTTCAAGCAAGCAGCTAGCTCCCTTTAGCTCAGGAGTAGGCAATATTTTTTGCTCAGGGGCCACCCCGGAAGGCGTGGGGCTTAAACGGGAAGGCGCAGGGCTATCCACTCCCAGACCATGATTGGTCTGGGGGTGGGGGAGCCCCTTTGCCCACCCTTCCCACTAGGTACCCATGCCCTGGAAGAGGCTTGGCATGCTCCCTCACCTCCAGGCCAATCAGGGTCTGGGGGTGGGGGAGTGCGGGAAGCCTCCTTCCACCCTGCCAGGAGCATGTGGCGCATTGAAGTGCTGCAGGCTCCTTGCAGGGCCGGGCAAGGTGAAGGAAGCTTCACGCAGCTACCCTGCCCCCAGGTCCTGATTGGCCTGGAGGCAGGGGAGCACGCAAAGCCTCCTCCGCTCTCCTCCCGGCCCTGCGAGCAGCGTGCGGCGCTTCAAAGTGCCACATGCTCCTGGCAGGACAGGAGGAGGCTTCGTGCACTCCCCTGTCCCCAAACCCTAATTGGCCTGGGAGCAGGGGAGCAGCAGGGCCTCCGCAGGACGGATCCACCCACTTGGCAGGCCGAATCCGGCCCGTAGAGGCCCTTTTGCCCATCCCTGCATTAGCTGCTTGTTGAGTGAGTTGCCCCTCCCCCTGCTAATCAGCTGAGCTCCCTTCCTGCAAGGGAGCATTGGACTTCTCAGTGGAGCACAGAAAAACTGCTGGGCAAGCGGGCAGATGCACAGCTTGGGAACTTTGTTCCACACCCAAGTCTGCCACTGAGCTCAGGTCAAGCCTCAAAAGTAAATTGGACCCACTACAGCACTCAGGAGTGTGAAAATCCACACCCCTGAGTGCTAGATTGATGGAAGAATTCTTCCCTGGACCTAGGTACCGCTTCAGGCAGGTGGATTAATTACTGTGATGGTAATTAATCCTTCTGTAGCTGTAGCAAGTGACGACACTGAAGCCCTGCAGCTGTGACCTTGCAGCATTTCAAGTGCAGCCTCTCCAGAATTTAGTGTGACCTGGGGTAAGTCGATCAGCCCAACATTGCCAGGAGTGGTTTCAAAGATTGCTTTAGACCAAGGGTGGGCAATAATTTTTGAAGGTGGGGGTCACTTCATAAGTTCAGAAGGGGTTGCAGGCGGCCCCAGAAGGGGCGGGGCTTTGGGCAGAAGGGGCGGGGCCTTTAAATAGCAAGAGTTGAAAGGGTCGTGCCTCCTCGGCAGTTCCCAGGCAACGCGTTACTGGGCGGGGCTGGGAATTGCCACAGGCCGGAGGAAAGAGCTGGGCTGGCCGGATTCAGCCCGCTGACAGCCTCTTGCCCAGCTCTGCTTTAGACACAGGGGCTCACGTGTGATGCTCAGGTTGCTGCACCTGAGATTGTTTTAGAGACGATCTCGAGCCTAGGATCCACCTTTGAGACTTGGCGAGAGCTGGGCAGGAAATGTTTTTCCTCTCTGATAATATGTTCAAGCATTCCAGACTTTGTCCCAACTCAGATCGGGATGGAACTTTGAAAACTCAACGAAGTTTGTGAAGTGAAGAAACATTTCCCTCCTACCCCCATTGGGTCAGTCGAAAACTTTCTCCAGTATTTTTTAAACATTTGGTTTTGATTTCAACCTTCTTTTCACTTTCGCTCTCTTTAAACATTTTTTCAGACTAATAAGCTTAAATTCTGAAATACTGTTCTGAACCAGAAAACTATTTGAAAACATTGAGATGAAACATTCCCACAATTCTGAAACATTTCCTCAACATTTGGTCAAGTCAGGAAATGCGCCAAACCCAACCCTGTTCTGCAAACTGTTTGTTTTGACAAATGGGCATTTTTCACCTTTTCAAAAACAATTTGTTGAACAAGTCCCAACCAGCAATGCATTCAGAAGCTCACAGTTCCGCCACTGACTGGGCACCTCATCTCAAAAAAAGGTATATTGGAATTGGAAAAGGTAAATAATTAGGGGTATGCAATGGCTGCCATATGAGGAGAGATTAATAAAACTGTGACTTTTCAGCTTGGAAAAGAGATGACAAAAGGAGGATATGATAGAGGTCTATAAAATCATAACTGCTGTGGGGAAAGTAAATAAAGAATTATTTGCTCCTTTCAATAACAGGAATTAGGGAGCACCAAATGAAATTAATAGGTAGCAGGTTTAAAACAAACAAAAAGAAGTATTTCTTCACACAACACACAGTCAACCTGTGGAACTCCCTGCCAGAGGATGTTGTGAAGGCCAAGACTATAACAGGGTTCAGAAAAGAACTAGATACATTCATGGAGGATAGGTCCATCAATGGCTACTAGCCAGGATGGAAAGTGATGGTGTCTCTATCCTCTATTTGTTAGAGGTTGGAAATGGGTGACAGGGGGTGAATCACTTGGTGATTCCCTGTTTTGTTCATTCACTCTGGAGTACCTGGCATTGGCCACTGTCAAAAGACAGGATACTGGGCTAGATGGGTCTTTGGTCTGACCCAATATGGCCGTTCTTATGTTCATTACCTTCCCACCTTTTGTCTGACTTATTTTGACTGTAAGCTCTTTGGGGCAGAGACTGTCTCTTACTAGAATATGGCAGCATAGTAAACATATTTTTGTGTGGCTGCAGCATAGTAAACATCCATGAGCTAGCTTTGATTTAGCTACCTTACAAAACAGCAGTGGAGTGGCACCAGCACGGGTGATAGCATGGGCTGATCATTTGACTACACCTCCTGAGTTACATTGTGCAATCCCTGCTGCTGCTGTATCATCACTGTTGTTACTGGAGATGGCTAGATCAAATCTAGCCAGGGTAGGCCAGTCAAGGCAGGTATATGAGGTGTAGTATACACCAGGTCCACAGGTACTATGTACAGGTCGGGTATCTCTACATTACGGGACAAGGTTGAATTAAGATACGCAACTTCAGCTATGTTAATTACATAGCTGAAGTCAAAGTGCCTTAACTCGGCTTTTGGCGCTGTTCATACTGCAGGAAGTCAAAGGGAGAACACTCTCCTGTCCACTTCCCTCACTCCTTGTGGAAACAGGACTACCAGCATCAACCAGAGCGCCACTTTCAGTTCGAATTAGATGTCTTCACTAGGCCCACTCATTCGAATCCTGGAAGATCGACAGTGGCAGGCTCGAGTTTCTCTGTAGCGTAGACATACCCAGAATGAATATATGTGTTGGGCAGTTAGGTTAAGTATTCTGCTTTTCCTACAATTCTGTTCACCCATAGGGTTGCCACATGGTTTAATCAAAAATACCGAACACCCCCCCCCTCAAAAAAAACCAAAAAACCCACCAGAGAAAAATTCTGTTGAGGGGGAAAAAAAGGGAGTAGACCAAAGTTGTTGAGAAAAAAAAAGGACCCCAAGAGTTAAGCAAAAAAAAAAACAAAAAAAAACAAAACAGCATTAAACCAGCATGGCCCTTTTAAGTGCATGCAGAGTTAGAATAGGCAGGGCTCGACAAACAATGTAATCTACTTGCCCGTGGCGAGTCGATTACATCCCGGAAGAGCCAGCTCCGAGCGATCTGCGCATGCACAGAACGCCAAACCGCGCGGCTGGTGAGCGGGGCTCGCCACGGCTCGACGAGCCCTGAGAATAGGGATAGCAAGAGTGGATCGGCTGAGCACTAAGACCCAGGGAAGGCAATTGCTTCCCCTTGCATCAGTTCTTTAGGCTTTTTGCTGGTGGCCATTTTGTTTTCTTGATGGAGCCAGAACGTAGCTTCCTTGCGGAACCAGGAAAGCGGGGGGGCCGGGGGCAGCGGTCCGGGAGTTTGGGGTGGGTGGGGGCCTGGGGCTGGGCCCAGTTGCCGAGTGTGTTGTAGGGTTGCCAGGTGTCTGGTATTTTTGCCTCCTGGCTGGGAACAAAAATCAGAAAATACCGGACATTTCAGGTATCTGGTATTTTCTGAATTTTTTACCGGACAGGAGGCGAAAATATCGGACTGTCCTGGTCAATACCGGACACCTGGCAACCCTAGTAGGCAAACAATTGGGTGCACCATTAAATCAATAGGTACAGCTACGTGTGCTGCAGCTACACCACTAATTGCAATGTAGGCACACTCAATGAATACTTGCAGCACCTAGCACAATGGGGCCCTGACTTTTGTTTTATCAAGATCCTGTCAATGAACAAATCAGAACAGCATGACAAGTTTTAGTCCGACCTGCAGACTTGAAAGTCCTACCTGACAACTCGAAAAATCTTTTGGTTGTTCAGCACAGGGATGAAAGGCCCCACGCAGAGATACACCACGATAAAAAAATTGACAATGTTCCAACCGTCCTGCAGGAAGAGAAAACCCCACCCTGAGGAACAGAGGATGAGCTTTCAGAGCAGGGCTGCTCAGTACAGGACCTAGGGACAATGACACTGTAAGCCCCTGGGGGCAGGGACTGTATTTTTGCCAGCATTTAGCACAATGGGGCTGTGATCTCAGCTTGGGGCTTATAAGGTGCTACCGTAACTCATATAATACATGGTCATCATCAGGGCTTGACAAACTGCAGCGAAATCTACTCGCCAGCCCCGCACTGCGCATGCGCCAGACCCACATTGCGCATGCAAGCGCCCCAGCGAATGGGGCGACCGGCTGAAATCTACTTGCCACGGGCAAGTAGATTCACTGATTTGTCCAGCCCTGGTCATCATAATACTGAGAGAAGAGAGGGAGGAGGTGCCTTTCAGCTTGACACCGGCCATGTCCTCAGCAGGTGTGAATCAGCATCACTCTATTGAAATCAGTCTTACACCAGTGCAGGATGTGGCCCATCCAGTCAGATTTCAGAGATGGTTTTACCACTCACCACAAGATCAAGAGTGTGAAAGGTTCTGTGTTCTATTCCAAGCCCAGCTGGACAAGATACTTACTCTCACTGTGGCTTCAGTTTCCCCAGTCATTACATTTATCCTTTTTTCAGTGTTCTCAGGTATGATGGGTAAAAAATATGTAGAACCAGATTCTCTGCTGTCTTACACATGATAAGAGTCCTTTCCATCAGTGCAAAGTGGATGTGAGACACCACTGACTCAGAGTGGTCTGGCTGCCACACCCGCTCTGCAATGCAGAATTGGGCCCTAGGTAAGTATATTTCTAGTTTTCAAACCTGGACTGGTTTTGCTCCTTTTGAAGCCAATTCTGTTCCAGGAGGCTCTTGGCACGGCCCATAGACATTATTCATGGTTCCGCATGGATCTGAATAGCCTGTCAAGCAGGCTTTTAGTCATTTAACTCTTAAAATCAATGGCAATATTCTCGGGGACTTTAAGAGAAGGAGGAGCAAACCCTTAATCTGTATTAGTTCTATTGCAAAGCATCTGAAATATATGCTCCCTTATATAATCAAGTAATGATCTTGCATATACTTAGTGCTTATATTGTTCCTTTCATCCCAAAATATAACTAAACCAAACAAACCCCCTCTGAAGTAGGTAAGGGTTAATAGACAGGGAAACTGAGTCACAGAAAGACAGACTATCTTGTCCAAGGTCCTAGCGATTCAATAACCAAGAATCGAACCCAGAAATCCTAATTCCTGATTTGCTCCTTTAGCATCTGGACCAGGGGTGGGCAAATATTGGCCAATGGAAGCTGCAGGAAGTGGTGTCCCAGTCCAAGTCACTTCTGCATCTCCCATTGGTCGGGAGCAGTGCTGCCTGGCCAACAGGAGCTGCTATAACTGGTACCTGCGGAAGCATAGGTAAATACACTGCTGGCGGCCCACTGGCATTAAAACGGCAGCAAATCACTAGGGTTAGCTTCTGGTGGGCCACCAGTGGTATATTAATCTGTGCCTCTGCGGGTACCAGCGATCATAGCTCTCATGGGCCATGGAGTGCTGCTCCCGGCCAATGGGAGATGCAGGAAGAAGCAGTGTCCCGGTCGAAGCCACTTCCTGCATCTCCCACTGGCCGGGAGCAGCGCTCCATGGCCAATGAGAGCTGCCATCGTTGATGCCCGCAGAGGCACAGGTTAATATACCACCGGTGGCCCACCAGAGGCTAACCCTGGTGATTTGCTGCCATTTTAACGCCAGTGGGCCGCCAGCGGTGTATCTACCTATGCCTCCACAGGTACCAGCAATAGCAGCTCCTGTTGGCCATGCAGCACTGCTCCGAGCCAATGGGAGATGCAGGAAGTGGCTTGGACCGGGACACCGCTTCCCACAGTTCCCATTGGCCAGTATTTGCTCACTCCAGTCTAAACAGCATGTCCCCTGCTTTGGATACTTTGACTGACACATATGATCCAATCAAATACAGGATGATGAGATGCCTAGGACCTGTGCAGAGCCTGGCATGGCAGCTAGCATAAGAGGTACAGTACAAGAAACAGCATTGTAGGCTTTGGAGAGGAGCAAGGGGAAGAGTTGCACTGGGACCCTGATCATGGGAATGGGGCAATAGCATAACAAGAATGGCCCAAGAAATATTGGCTCTGAACAGCCAGACTCAGCACTCACCTTCCAGTACATCCAGAATCCATAGTACCAGTTGAGCAGCACCTCACAGGTAAGGACAGTCAGGACAATGTTATCTATGGCAGAGAACAACCCATAGAATTTCTACAATAGAAAATAGAAGAAAAACCAAACTCGACAGTGTCCCCCGGGGACTTTGCTCACATCCTGTTCACACTGCGTTGCTGTTCCAGTGCGATCAACACCAAAGTCAGTCCTCGCTCGCGGGAGATGGCGGCTCCAGTTCAGCAAAGCGCTTAGGGGTGTGTTTGAATTCAGTGGGGTTTGCGCACATGCTTAAAGTGCAGCCCACACATAAGCGGAATAGAGAGACCAGAGTGACCTAGACACATTGGAGGGTTGGGCCAAAAGAAATCTCCTGAGGTTCCACAAGGACAGTGCGGAGTCCTGCACTTGGGATGGAAGAATCCCAAGCACTGCTACAGGCCGGGGACAGACTGGCTCAGCAGCAGTTTGGCAGAAAAGGACCTGGGGATTGCAATGGATGATAGTGTGAGACAAGAGTGTGCCCTTGTAGCCAAGTAGGTTAATGGCATATTGGGGTGCATTAGGATAACGCTGCCAGCAGATCTAGGGGACTGGTGAGGCCACATCTGGAGTATTGTGTCTAGTTCAGGGTCCCCCACTACAAAAAGGATGCGGACACATTGGGGAGGGTCCAGTAGAGGGCAACCAAAATGATTAGGGGGCTGGAGCACATGATTTATGAGGAGAGGCTGAGGGATTCGGGCTTGTTTAGTCTGCAGAAGAGAAGAATGAGGGGGGATTTGATAGCAGCCTCCAACTTCCTGAAGGGAGGTTCCAAAGAGGGTGGAGAAAGGCTGTTCACAGTAGTGACGGATGCAGAACAAGGAGCAATGGTCTCAAGTTAAAGTGGGAGAGGTCTAGGTTGGATATTAGGAAAAACTATTTCCCTAGGAGGATGGTAAAGCACTGGGATGGGTTCTCTAGGGAAGTGGTGGAATCTCTATCCCTAGAGGTTTTTAAGTCCTGGCTTGACAAAGCCCTGGCTGGGATGATTTAGTTAGGATTGGCCCTGCTTTTAGCAGGGGGTTGGACTCGATGACTCCTGAGGTCTCTTCAAGGCCTAGGATTCTAGGATTCTATGACTTACTTGCATAAGTGGTTGGCTGAATCAGGGGAAGGAGGAGAGATATGGACAGAGTGGTGGGGATAATGGGCAGAAGTATAATGGAGAGACAAGGAAAAGTGCTGCAGTCAATTGAAGAAAAGTAATAGTAAAAGGAGAGAGAAAAAAAAAATAAAAGTGAGGGAAAGCCCCTGGGGATAGAAAAGACAACAGATTAGTTTTAAAAAAAGAGTCAGAAAAAGAGAAAGCAAGTCAAAACAACTGTTCCCAGAAAGTGGTTAGCAGGGGTTCTGATCAGGGGGAGTCCTGCAGGGATCAGTTCTGGATCTGTTCGGTATTTTCATCAGTGATTTAGGTAATGGCAGAGACAGCACACCTACAAAGTATGCAGATGATACCAAGCTGGGAGGGGTTGCCAAGTTCTTTGGAGGGTAGGTTTAAAATTCAAAATGATCTGCACAAACTGGAGCAATTTAGATTAAATAGGATGAAAGTCAATAAGGAGAAATGCAAAATACTCCACTTAGGGCTTGTCTATACTAGGGCTCTGGCTACACTGTAGCCTTCTTCCGGAAAAGCTTATGCAAATGAAGTACGGCATGGAATATTGCCACACTTTATTTGCATAATTAATTAGCAGTGGCTTTTGTGCAAGAAGGCGCCAACCACTTACGCACATAAGTCATAGAATCCTAGAATCCTAGGCCTTGAAGAGATCTCAGGAGTCATTGAGTCCAACCTCCTGCTAAAAGCAAGACCAATCCTAACTAAATCATCCCAGCCAGGGCTTTGTCAAGCCAGGATTTAAAAATCTCTAGGGATGGAGATTCCACCCCCTCCCTAGGGAACCCATCCCAGTGCTTCACCACCCTCCTAGGGAAATAGTTTTTCCTAATATTCAATCTAGACTTCCCCCATTGCAACTTGAGACCATTTCTCCCCGTTCTGCCACCTGTCACTACTGAGAACAGCCTCTCTCAATCCTCTTTAGAAACTCCCTTCAGGAAGTTGAAGGCTGCTATCAAATCCCCTCTCACTCTTCTCTTCCGCAGACTAAACAAGCCCGAATCCCTCAGCCTCTGCTCATAAGTCATGTGCTCCAGCCCCCTAATCATTTTGGTTGCCCACCGTTGGGCCCTCTCCAATGCGTCCGCATCCTTTCTGTAGTGGGGGCCCCAGAACTGGACGCAATACTCCAGATGTGGCCTCACCAGAGCCGAATAAAGAGGAATAATCACTTCTCTAGATCTGCTGGAAATTCTCCTCCTAATACACCCCAATATGCCATTAGCCTTCTTGGCTACAAGGGCATACTATTGACTCACATCTAGTTTCTCATCCACTGTAATCCCCAGGTCCTTTTCTGCTGAACTGCTACTTAGCCAGTTGCTCTGTAACATCTAGCAACCAAGTATGCTTTATCAAGTATATCTTTTGTTTTGTAATAAAAATCATTTTTAAGGTGATGATTTGATTCTTGTGTCCTGGAAAGTACAGGAGGTTTGTCTGTCTGTGTGTCTGCCTGCCACAGACGAAGAGGTCAGCTACCAAAGACTGCAGCTTGTTTTTCTCTTTCCTTTTCTCAAGCTCTTTTGGGGCAAAGAGCTTGGGATACCTCTGGGGGAGAATTCAAGTGTTCGCCCCCAGTTTTCGGGATAAAATCACTTGATGGTGGCAGCTACCCCTCTCAAAGTCAGTGAGTCTGTGGCTCTGGGGGAGTTTTTGTGACCAGAGCCAGGAGAGACAAGGTATATTTAAAGTCTTTGCAGGACCTCACCTTATGCACTCAAAGTGCCAGAGTGGGGAACAGCCTTTACAGCAAGTTACGCGAGCACCTGTCAGGATGGTCTAGAACTGTGTTTCTCAACCAGTGGTATGAGTACCCTCAAGGGTACTCGAGAGAAGTCTGGGGGGTACATCAACACAACTGAACTTTTACAGCGCTTTGTTGTTTTTGTACTTTTTACGCACAAAAATTTCGTCACCCGCCCGAAATTAAGTTACTCTTCAGTTGTTTAAACAAATGCATTGCAATGGTAGAAAAAAAATGTGTGTCTGAAAACTGTAGGTACTGGGGGTACTTATACTTTTTTTAAAGGGGGTACTTAATTTTTTTGTAAAGGGGTACTTTATAAAAAATGTTGCCAAACACTGGTCTAGAACAGTGGTGGCCAGCTTGCAGCCCATCACAGTAATCTGCGTGTGGGCTGAGAGACATTTTGTTGACATTGACTGTCCAACAGCACCAGTACCCACAGCTGCCAGTGGCCACGGTTCTCTACTCTAGGCCAATGGAAGCTGTCGGAAGCAACACCTGCCGGGAAAGGGGCCACAGGGGCATGCTGGTTGCCACTTCCCATGGCTCCCATTGGCCAGGAACAGAGAACCGTGGCCACTGGGAGCTGCAGAGGGCAATGACCGCAGACAGTAAATGTCTGGTGGCCTGCAATCAGATCATCCTGAGGGGCCGCAGGTTGCCCACCACTGGTCTAGATAATACTTAGCCCAGCCTTTCATGAAAGGGACTGGACTAGATGACACCTCATGGTCCCTTCCAGTCCTATGATTCTATGAACAATAACTCCCATGAGGCGCCGCTGCATTATTTCCAAGTTGAATTAAATTTTCAAAAATATATTTCTGTTTTCCGATATTTCATTTTTAGAGAAAACAAGTGAATTTTTGGCAGAAAAAAGACACATTGCAAAATAATGAATACTAATTCATTAGTATTCAAAAACCCAATTTTCCATGGGAAAACACACTTGTAGTGCAATTTTCAACCTGCTTTAGTTCTGTCCTTTTCTCAGCAGGTTTGTAAACCTGTAAAGTGCCCCCCACCGTGAGCAACTTCCAGTAGGGCAGTCAGCCACGTGACTAGCATCTGGGAGTCGGAAGAGGAAGAAAAGTACAAATAGCCAGTGATAGAAAGGGATAAAATGGAGCAAAATTTAAAAAGACAGAACTGAGGCTGAGTACCAGAAAAATAAATGTTGACAGTGAAATCTATTCTGCAGTGAAACCAGCTCTGGCAGATGATAAACAATTTGGGGCAGGGATCAGCTTTCATTCTATGCTACGTCTAGACTGCAGACTTCTTTTGAAAGAAGCTTTTCCAGAAGAGATCTTCTGAAAATACTTCTTCCGAAAGAGAGCGTCCACATTGCCAAAGCACATCGAAAAAGCCATCTATTTTTTCAAAAGATGGCATTCAGACTGAATGGACGCTCTCATGCATGTAAGCTGTGATTGCTATGGGCGGAATGGCCACCAGGGCACCTGTGCTTTTTCCTCTTTCCTCTTCTTGCGAAAGAACTCCCTCTTCCCGTCCACACGCCTTTTTCCAAAGAGCTCTTTCGCAAAAAGGCTTCTTCCTCGCAGAAAGAGGTTTACCGATATCAGAAAAACCCCTCTGTTCTTTCGATTTTCTTTTGAAAGAACATGATTGCAGTGTGGACATAACAGGTTTTTTCAGAAAAAAGGCTGTTTTTCTGAAAATACTCTGTAGTGTAGACATATCCTATGTCTATACAGCGCCGCGCTAAGAGGCCAGCTGTTGTATTGGGCTGTTGGCCACTGACATCATCTTACCTAGCCCACAGCAAGGGACTGACTTTGTAACCAGCCATCCCGGGATGAAAGGCCCTTTGACCTACCTTTATCCTTTCTGAGCTGATGCAACCAAGGATTGGCCCCCCTAGATCTTTTCCATCTCTAATTAGCATGGCCCTAAGGCCTTTAGCAAAGCACTAAACATAACCAGCATGGGGAGAAGAACAGGAGAAAAGTAAAAGGGGAGAGGGGAGGTGGAACGAAAATAGTTCTTGGGGGCAGCAGCTCTCACAATGTTGTATGTACAGCGCCTAGCACAACAGGGCTCCAGACTCGGTCCTGAGTGGGCAGAGTCTGAGTTTAAACTTTCCCTTTGCTCAGATTTGCTGCATGTTTGACCAATTCAGACACGACAAATGTACCTCTTCGATCTTCGCCTCCGTCCGGCTAGCGATGATGAACGCATTCCCGATGATGAGTGCAGCCAGCGTGATTTTAAAGGCGGGGTGATTCAGAAACTTGCCCATGTACACCTTTGAGACAAACTCCTCCATGTCCCAGTTATCCTGGGGGGAAAGCAGAGAGCTGCGTCACCGCCGGAGTGCAAGTGGGCTGAGCCAGCCATCTGCAGAAAGACATTCCAGCCCCCGTTCTGGGCGCCTCTTCTTTCCTCCCACGTTACAGGTGGGGAACAAAAGGGAGTCGGTTCAGCTGTTCCATTTCACAAAGGGTTGCTCATCGCAACAGAACCTGAATATTTCAATATTCTCCACAAGAGAAAAAAAATCCACATTAAGAAAAATCATGTTGGGTTGATCAAAATTTTGTTGTGACCCATTCTTTTGATTTCAAGCATTCAACAATGGTGAATTGCAGAACTCTCCTCGTCAGAAAGGAAGACCTGGATGGACAAGGCCTAGTGGTTGGAGCAGTGGAAATTGGGCCTAGTGGTCAGTGTGACAGCAGTCAGTCCGGGAACCAGAGTCAGAGGCCACAGCCAGAATCAAGTCAGAACAAGGCAAAGTGTAAGGCTGGGAGCATGGGAGGAGGGAAAGTGGATGACACGCAGCCCCAGCCTTCCCCAGCTGGAGCATGGTGGGAGAACATGCTGCGCACGGCCCCAGCCTCTCCAGCCCCAGCGGGGCTGAGACCCAGACAGCCCTGAGGAGATGCTTTGAAAGGGGGCAGAGCCAGACTGACAGTTTGGGAAGGCATTGCCTTCCCCTGCCTATTATACCCGCCTATTATTCCTTCTCCATGGCTGGGCGATGGATTGGCGCGAGGGCAGGGCCTGGGAACGATGCTGAAGCTGGCACCAGAGCAGACTGGGGCCTGTGGAGTCCACCACCACTATGAGGCAAGGACCCGTTCGATGCCACAGGCAGACTGAGCAGCTTTCTCCGGTGAGACTTATATACCTGCCCTGAGGGTCACCTGACTAGCTCCTGGCTTGCGGATTGGCTGGAGCCTTGCACAGCACTGCCTCACCACCACATGCAGTTCAGTCAGGCGCTAGCTCAGGGTCACTCCTCCCCTCACCACATTATATGAATACCAGCATCGAAATATTCAAAATGAAAATTTGTTTTAAAAGGACCAATCGAAACATTTTGTTCAGAAACTTCCCCTGTTCCCCCCCCCCTCCCAGTTTTCTTCCGCTATGAAATTCTGGCAAACTTGCCCCGAAGTGGACGGAACTGCATGGAATGTGGTTCACTCCAAGTTTCTTCCCCCCAGCGCAAGCGGTCAGCCCCTCACTAACACTGAGACTCTTTTCTGCTCTCTAGTGGCCAGACCACGTAGAGGTTTGTGAGGCTTTTACTAAGTATCATGGAGCAGCCTCTGCTATCAAGCCCCGCAGACAGCAGGAAGGCAATGGCCTGGCCCCCCAAAGCACTCAATGCACTGAGCTCCTTTAACAGCCTGGCTCCCGCTGTGGGCACATGGAGATGTGGCCCCACATGGTGAGTGGGCCCCCTTTGGCAGCACCAATGCAGGATCAGGATAAAGCCCAGATGAACCCACCTACAGAGTCTTCTGCCACTCACTGGCTCCTTGGCGCATCCCAGCCCTTGTGAACGATGGACATGCTCAACTTGCCACCGACATTAAACACTGGCATGGGAGGTAGGCGGATGTACTGATTACAGCAAGGCCTGGAAGCTGGGAAGCCTGGCTTCCATTCCCAGCTCTGCAACTGATTTGATAAATGACCAAGTCACTTTCTATCCTCTGGACCTGTTTTCCCATCTGTAAAATGGGGGTGTCCCACCTCTGGGAGGGATTGAAGGTTCACAGGCAAAAGGGGCTAGAGGCACAGATGGTTAATCACCACCAGGAGCTGTCAGAGCCACAGAAGGTGGAGAGCAGCAGACCAGGATGTCTCCCAGTCCTGCGTCTGTGGGCCCGATCCAGTGTAGTGCTTTGGATCCAGCCCCGAGAGACTCATGTGGCATTCAGAGTCCTGCAGGGGAAGGGAGCAGCCCGTACCTGGACGCTTATGATGTCTTTGAAGTTGATCTTCTGCTCTGTTTTCTTGGCTTCCTTCTCCACCAGTATGGAGTGGCGCTTCCACTGGCAGGAGACATATGGTCACACACAGATGCTTCCCTCCCATTACCAAGCAGAAGCTACTTCACCCCAGTCACCCTTCATGCCTGCTAGCCCATCCTAGCTTGCCCTCCCCCAGGAGTTACATAGCCACCCCCTCAGGAGCTTCCCATGCACTGAGGGGCAGTGAGCAGGGGGTCCAATGTGGAGTTCCAGCTGTGCACATCTGTAACGTGCAGGAAAAAGACTCATCTGGAGGAGCAGGGCCTCTGTAGTCCCAGGCACAAGAGGGATGGTATGAGGGGTGGGCAGAGTGCCGGCCCCTAAGGGGACAGGTTGCAAACTCCTCTGATCCCCCAGTCTGAGGGCGCCAGACTCTTTCTCTCACCAGCTGGGACCCCAGATAAGCAGCCATCTCGGCTCCAGCACAGCACCTTGGAGTTGCACCTCGTTGCCTGATGTCAGCCACCTGCATTATGACATCATGGCTCCAACCCAATGGAAGCCGCCTGCGAAGCATGTCATCAGCAGCCTGGGTCTCTGCATTCGCTCGGGGGGGCAGGCGGGAGATAAGCGAACCGGCTACGGAGAGAGGTCGGAGGCTGGAGCTGGCAGCTGGGGCTAAAGTACGAGAGGTGCAGGAAGAACAGAAAACATAAATACCAGGAGTCAGTGTTGTCTTCAAGTCGTCATTGTCAAGTCCAAGTTGAGTCTCAAGTCACTACAGTTCAAGTCTCAAGTCGAGTCTCGAGTCCCTAAAGTCACTTTCGAGTCAAGTCCCAAGTCGAGTCTTAATTTTTAAAATGTCAAGTCACTTTTGTACAAGCCGTCAATATCGGCATTTTCGGACAATTTTTTCACCAAGTCGATTTAACAAAATTAGCAAGTCTCAAGTCACAAACAATGAACCCGAGTCGAGTCACGTAGGCGACTTAAGTCAGACTCAAGTCAACAACTCTGCCAGGAGGGGTGGAGCCAGAAGTAGGAGCAGGTCTGGAGAAGGCATGGCTGTGCTGGTAGAAGCACATTTATATCAGTGTGACTCTGTCCACACTAGGGCCGCTATCACAAGCTCATTGAAGCAGGCCAGCTTGTGTGGCTTGACTCGGCGTTAAGAAGTGCTGCTGATTTGGAAACAAACATTGGACAGAGTGAGGCTCGAGGTCAAGGCAGATTTTTATTTGTGTCACTAAATCAAGGGCAATGTGCCAGGTTTTGCTGCCATTACCCTAGTACCTGAGCACCTCACAATCTGCAATGTCACACCACCCCAGGAGACGGGGTAGTGCTAATTCCCCCATGGGGAAACTGAGGCACAGAGCAGCTAAGTGACTTGCCCAATGTCACACAGGAAGTCTGCGGTACAAGAGGGACTTGAACTCAGGTCGCCAAGTCCCAGACCACAGGGCTAGCCTTCTCCTGCTGTAAGTAACTTTTCTGGCAACTGTTTCATGGAACATCACACATCTAAGATATTTACAAGGATCTAGAAGGAGCTGGCTCTAGGATGGGATTTTATTCCTTCTACCTGGTTTTATGAACACCAAGGCCAAGCATCCAAAAACCATGTCAGAAGCCCCCAAATCATCAGACTGGCTTAAAAATGAGGTGATTTTTAAAACTAGTATTTGGGGTTCTTTTGATTTGCCTCCTGGTGAATGAAAGGAGCTGAGGCTGATGGAGAAAATGCGGGGGGGGGCGGCGTGTCTGAGGATGGGGCAGAATGAATGGGAGACTCAGGGGGGACTGACACCGGTAGAGACTCAGCAAAGGTCACATCGAACAGGGTCTGAAAATGAACTGAGAAGACTGATAACGGCCGATAGGGGAGGGAGCCCAGCTCAGAGCTGTCAGCTGAGGCACTTCACCAGCAATACACCCCCACCTTTAAAAAAATAAAAAATAAAATTACAGCTCACATACTGGAGGTGGCAGCATTGGAAGGTAGGAAGGATAAAGGAGCCCCTGAATATGGGGAGGTGGGGTAATGGATAAAGCATCCACCTCAGGAGAATCATAGAATCATAGAGCTGGAAGAGACCTCAGGAGTCATCAAGTCCAGCCCCTGCCCAAAGCAGGACCAATCCCAGCTAAGCCTGAGGTGCAGGCCTGGAGTCCCACCCTCATGGCATCGTTTGCATTCAGTGTCATACAAGTGGCTTCCTAAACTTGGCCCTTAGCATATCACATCCCCACAGAAGGGCCGGGGCCTGCGGCTCTGCCCTCCCCCCGCAGGATGTCTTGCCAGATTCCATGAGACTGGCCACCATGGAATACCTGGTTGGTGCCAGTGGTACAGCTGAGGGCACCTTCCCTTTGAACCCACTCCCGAGCCAGCACCTCAGTGTGATGCATAGCTGGCCCCTCCAGAAGTCCCCTTGGCTGTTTCATTAACAATCCTGTGGCATTTTCCACCCTCAAAGGGGCTCTCGCTGGTGCCATGGCCAAATTCCAGCTGGGGACAGTGCCTTCTGCCAGTGTTGGTTGGCACCTAATGTCCTGGCCCATGGGGGCACGAGAAACATAGACACAATCGTGCTTTGCCTTGCCATAGCCATTGGACATGGACCCTTCCCACCTCGTCCCTCCAGGCTGTTAAATCAGAACTGGGCATCTTTTCCAAAGAGCAAAACCAGAAGTCATGGGCATGAAGCCACCAGGTGAGGTACCATGGGTCATAACAGCCCCTTCTGGCCTTAAAGTCTGTGAATCTGTCCCGCCCTTGTGTCCATTTCACCCCCTTCCAGCCTGCCCTCTGATGTCCCCCAACATCTACACCTCACCCCAACCCCCGCAACACCTCTAATTCAGCTCCCAGGACCTCTGGAATTAGGCTGGAATTAGTGGGGCTGCCTGTCACTCCTCCTGGCTTGAAGTGGTTTCCATTCTGTACAG
>JANRFK010002918.1:5814856-5827172 GCA_030068395.1 Apalone spinifera | reverse complement strand
GCCACCCAGCCACGGCTGGGGCATAAGCCGCTCAGGCACGTTCCCGGTGACAAGGGGAGCTGGGCTGGGACGCGCGTGTTCGAGTCTTACCTGGTGGGGAGAAGACATTAATGGCACAAGCGTCTCTCGTCTTTCGAGCACAGTTCAGAGGCGAATTCGGCGGCCTGCAGAGAGAGGACCGGCGTTTTAAGGCTTGTTTTTCCCGGCGGGGCGGGAGGAGGGAACCAACAGCAGTACAAGCTGTGAGCACAGGGCTCTAGCTGGCTGGGGAGAGGCGCCCTCCCGGGACCACACGCGGCACCAGACCCTGAGCCCTTTCCCCAGAGGCGCCCCGCTCTTACCTTGCGGGAGAGGAGGGAGGTGTCGGAGGACGGGTCCTGGCCCTTCGCCTGCTCCTCCAGCACGATCTGCAGGTCGAAGATGTAGTCGATGACATGCTGCAGGATTTCCACCTGGCTCAGCTTGCTGCCCTGCGGGATGCCCGGCACCAGCTCGCGCAGCTTGGAGTAGCAATCGTTCATATCGTACAGCAGGCTCATGGGCTCCTCCAGAGCCGGGCTCTTGTTGTGGCTGCCCCGGGCGATAGCCAGGCTCTGGTCCGACAGGCAGCACACCGCTTCGTAGCAGCTCCTGACGGATCGCACCGGGCTGATGGCTTTCATGGTCAGGCTAGGCTGGGCTGGGCTGGGGATGCCGGGCGTCTCGGGAGCGCAAATCCCCCTCCCGGCTGACTCGCGCTGCCACCCCCGACTGCTCCGTGCGACGCGCTGCTGGCGGCTCGGCCCCTCTGGCCTTTTATATGCCTGGCGCAGCCCCGCCCCTTTCTATGCAAACGAGCCGCGCCGCTTTCCACGCCCCCTCCTTCTCCCTCTCTGGTGACAGTCGGTGCAAATGTGGGATTGAGCATTTACAAGCTGGTTAAATGGCAAAGCAGGTTTCCATTGGCTTTGGCTGACACCAAAGAGCAGAGGACATGAAAGGAATGAGGAAGCTCTGATTACAAATGGGGCGGGCCTAGCTATCAAACAAACCTTCCCCCTCTCTCCCCCTTTTGTTACTCAAGTAAAACGCTTTAAAATTCAAAGTCTAGTTCCTATTGCCCCTTCCACAGTTTTTTTCCAGTCCCCTTTAAATAACAAAAAAAAAAACCAAAAAAAAAAACCCCAGCTTTGGATGGAAAAGACAAATCTCGTCTCCGCTTTAAAAGTGCATGTTTGCAAAGCCCATTCCCATGATGCAGCCCCTAAAACTTCAGAACCCACAAAAGCCATAAATCCCCTAACAGCAGAGAAAAATGTTTTAGGTTTTTTTTTCAGGGGGATCTTGTAAGAAATTAGTGGCGCCTTGTTCCTCAATTTGCTGCTCATATGACCTCCAGACTTTCTGGCGTCAGGAATTATCTTGTGACCAGAAAAAAAATTAATTGCGGTAAAGCTGAGGTTACATGGAGAAAACAGATTTGGGTCAGCAACTCTGACTGTAGAAACATTTTTTTAGGGGGGCGGGATTTTATAAATATATATATATATATATGTTTATTTTATTTGAAACAACAGGAACAGGATAAAAATCCAAGTGTGAATACATTCTACTGGCATGGTTATATCGGTTTAACTAAAAGAAAACTTTTTGGATGAGTGGGTCCAACTTTTGAGGTGCAGACAAGACCCATTTTGCTTGGGGCCTTATCTCACCGTCATTTGGTCATAAATCCGGAGTAACTCCACTGAGGTCAATGTCAGAGCAGAATCAGGCCCTTTAAAACAGTTTTGGTGGAGGAGATGGAATAAAGTTATATTTAATATTTTAACTTGATTTTTAAAATCAGTCTTGAATGGGCCGTGTGCTATAAATTATTGACCTCAAGCCTGGAGATTTTTCCAAGAGCCAGCTTTTTATTTTGGAATGTGTTTTGATTATTTGTGAGTGAAACAAGGAGAGTGGGCAACTGCTTTGGAAATAATACTTTATGGCCCATGACAATGGTGTATGGCATTTGATTTTCCCCCTAGCCTATTACTGGTTTCCTAAATCCCTTGCTTGCTATTTCTGTTAATACTACTTCTTAAACTGTATTATTTCAGGGGCTGTGGGGGAGGCAAGGGCACCTGGAGTAAATTATGCCTGCCCACAAGTACAATTTACTCCAGATCTGCCCAAACCCTAGGTTGTGTGTATGTTTTTCCAAAAAAACAAAACATACTGTATTTTTTTGGCTTTTCTCTTTTCTGCTTTCACATTTAGCTAGATTTGGAAAAAGCACTTCCCCAATCCCCTTGTGTATACAATGCTAACCATAGTCAATTTCCATGTATTTAAGCAGTCTGCATCTCACAATAAGGGTTTTTATATTTATTTTTATTTAATTTTGGGGCTTGTTTAGTGAAATGGAAAAGCTATGTACATGATTCATTCCTTCAAGTCCTAAGATTGCACATTACTGAATCTTTTAAAAAATAGTTTTTTGGTAACCCCACTATTTTCTCCTCCTTCCTCCTCCTCCTCCTCCTCTGCCCCTGCCAGTTCTCACTCCTTTGAGAATAAGGAGACTCCCTAATTTTGGATTCATTTTAAAGCCTTTTAAAGAAACCTCTCTCCTGAGGAAATAGATTGAAATGAGATATTTTCAACCCTCACTCCAAACTGTTGGGAAATCAACTTCATTCAAATGGTGGCAACAGGAGAAGTAACCTGAACTTAATGGGGTATTTTTTTTAAATAATCTTTAGCCTATTTTTCAGAATCTGGGTTATTGGCCTGGAATATCCCAAGTGTGTTATTTTTCTAATAATGTTTTTATGATTTCAATTTTTTGTAGCACTCCTGTACCTCTGCATCTTATACCTTGCACCTATTAAAAGGTGTTTTCCAGCTCTGCCACCCAACCCATCCTTGTGCTTTTTTTCATTACCCCCTGCAACATTCCATCTTTAACCCTATTTTTTTCTTGTTCCAAAAACTCAGCGATTGCATTGGAATATCCCCAAGGCTGATTTTTCAAATTAACTTTTTTTATGGCAAAGATTCTCTGTGTGCAACATGTTTAGCTGTTTGGACAGGCAGCCCCGAAGCATCCCTGAACTTTCTGTTCCCACTCTTGCTCTCTACTCCCCCCCGTCCCCCCAGTCCTCCTTGCATTTTTTATTTTTATGAAAGGATGTCATTAAGGCTTTTGTTTGAACTGTTTTTGTTTAAGAACTTTTCTCACAATCCTATTTTTTGTTGAGGAATCTGCTCCCTTTGCCCAGCTGTGTCCCTCTCCCTCCAGCTGTGTTGATCTAACTCTCAGCTCCAGACAGCCTGGCGCCAGCCTTGTGAACGTCATGCATTCACACAGGGATGCGTGGCCAAGGCAACCTTTCCGCCGCCATAGCCACCGAACTGGAACCGCACAGCCCAGCCAATGAGAGGCCGGGGAGGTGCTTCAGCGTTCGAAGGGGCGTGGCCTCGCTGGGGAGAATATAGAGCCTTGAGTAGCAAAGTTAGCTTAGTTTCTGGGAATGTGCTAACATTTTTGCATAAGGCTGTTTCTTTTTTTTTTTTAACTACAATTTGGTGGGGCTGGATCGTTTCTGGCCTTTTCTGGGAACTGATTCCCATTGAAAGCCAAGAATCAGAATCTTATTATCACTCACAATTTAGGCCAGTTGGGAAGTCATGAAGTCAGTTCTTTTGGCTCAACGCAGCATTCTGTCCCCCCCCCCACCACACACACACATCCGCCCCCCCCCTCCCCGGAAAGCTCTGGAGTGCCACGATTTTTATGTTGAGAATGACCTGTGCAGTGTGTGTTTTATTAATATAAATGGGTGGGTTTAGAACTGTGCTTTTCTCTGAGTGTGAACTTTTCAGAACAAGTCCCATAAAGCTCATGATAGTGACTGGTGTCCACCTCCCAGGCTCTTTTTATTCAGCCGGATTTATTTGTAAAGGGAGAAAGTCAGGGAACAGCATCCCCTCCCAAACTCTCTTTTCTCCAATTCTAAACGATCACTTCTCAGCCAGACAACAATCCCTTCCTCCACCCTTCCCCATTCCCTTTGAATGGTTAGTTGCTTACATCTATTGCAATTTGCATCAGTTCTGCAACTTTCAGGATTTTTCTGTGGCTTGCTTCTCTAGGAATTTTTCACATAAATGGGTGCCAAATGTGCCCATGAGAAGTTTTGTTAAGATCAAACCTTTAATAAACTGAACAAAACAGGGAGGTGTCAGGATAAGAAACAGAGTAAAAGTTCTGGTTCTCATAATGTATTTTGGGGTAGGAGAAACGAAGGGAGAGTAGGACTGATGATTGGAAGACTGAGAAGGCAGTTGCATGTAGTCAGTATATCATACCGACCTAACCTCAAGCTGTTGGACACTGGACTTCAGGGGATTTTCTTAGGGCTCCATAATCTTGAGGATTCCTGGTAGCATTGCATGCGTGAAAGTGATTTAGAATAGAAGAGAGGACAGAGATATATGCCCAAGCAAATTACAAGGAAGACAGTTCTTCTCCAGTGGTCATCTGGATTCACTTTCTGAATAAGGGCTAGGCTCAAATCCTGTCCCAAATCTTTTGGGACCGTCATTTCTGTTCCCTTATTCACAATCATAACAAGAAAAAAAACTGGTGAAGCAATCTCACTGGAGCCCTACTTGAGGAAGGCATTTAAGCACATGCTTAACTGTAAGTTTGTGCTTACATCCAATTTTTTGCTTTTAATTGTTTGTGCTTGTGGGCCTGGGACAAATTTATTAATCAATGGATTTTAAAGCCGGGGGAGGGGGGAGAAATTAGAGCAGCTGGTTAAGAAATAAGCAGTGGTTTCTTAAATATGCTATGGAATTCTGTTCTCAATGGATCCCATTTTTCATCTGACCGTAGGCAAAACAACTGGCATGCAATATGTCCTGGGGGTGGGGAAAATAACATATGGAGCTAGATTCCCGTGCAACACTGGTAGGTTTGGCTACATCTACACAAGTAACATTTGGTAATTATGCCCACATGTTAAGGCCCCGATTCAACAAAGCATTTATGCACATGCTTAAGCCCATCCCTATTCAGCATAGGACTTTGGCCCATTGAAATGATTAAAGGTCTAGAGAACATGACCTCTGAAGGAAGACTGAAAGAATTGGGCTTGTTTAGTTTGGAAAGGAGAAGACTGAGAGCGGACATGATAGCGGTTTTCAGGTATCTAAAAGGGTGTCTCAGGGAGGAGGGAGAAAAATTGTTCTCCTTAGCCTCTGAGGATAGGACAAGGGAGATTTAAGTTGGACATCCGGAAAAACTTCCTGTCAGGGTGATTAAACACTGGAATAAGTTGCCTAGGGATGTTGTGGAATCTCCATCTCTGGAGATATTTACAAGCAGGTTAGATAGACATCTATCAGGGATGGTCTAGATGGTACTGGGTCCTGCCATGAGTGCAGAGGACTGGACTCAATGATCTCTCAAGGTCCCTTCCAGTTCTAGTGTTCTGTGATTCTATGATTCTATTAAATCAATGGGTTTAAAGCACATGCTGTGCTGAATAGCGATGGATTAGTAAATCAGGCCCTAAATACCAGAAAGCAAATTAGTAGCTGAGCAGGGCACAGAACCCAGGTGATCTGACATCCAGTCTTGGACTGTTACTGGGCAATGCTTCAGGTGTAAATAAGTTATTTGACATCTTTTAGGATATCTGTCATGACAACCTCCTGCTTCCTCTAATCATAAGGCAACCTGGAGAAACTAACACTTAAAAAGTCTCTGTCAGCATCAACAGGCCTGTCTTGCACTACTGTATTTTTTAATCAAAATTGCCCTGGGAGCTTTTACAATCTTTCAACCCAACTGACGGAGCATCTTAAATTCCAGGATCAAAACCAACCAGGAGTCCTGCGGCACCTTAGGGACTAACAGTTTTATTAGGACATAAGCTTTGGTGGGTAAAACACGAAGGTGCCACAGGACTCCTCGTTGTTTTTGCAGATCCAGACTGACATGGCGACCCCTCTGAGCCTGAAATCCCAGGGTTCTCTACCAGTTGCTCTAAGAGCACAATCAGCTCGAGCAGGCTGGTGCTGCATGGGCGCTGCACCCACCATGCTCATTTCACAGTCAGCTCAGGCCATGGGAACTTTTCCATTGTTGGATCAAGCCCTGAGAGAAGTGTCTCTTTTGCTTTCTTTGCCAAGGGGGACTTTAGTTCATGTTTAGACCCGGTTGCTTCATGCAGCCTTTCTTTGGAAAACCAGAGTGAAGGAAAAAGCCAGGAGCAATGCTTGGGGAGTGATTATTCTTATACTCACTCGCTAATGATTTGCACAGGGGATATCGTCCACCCAGACCAAGCTCCATGTGGTGTGATTGCTGCTGCCATAGCTAGTCTTGCAGGGCAGAGAGGAATGGATTCTTCTCTCAGCTGCCTGCGCGTAAATCCAGAGTAACTCCACTTTGTGTAACTGACAAAGGGCCCTGGCATTATAGATGTGGCTCAGTGGTGTCTCCAGGGCAAGCCAGCCCACCTCCCTTCCTCTGCTCGACTTGTCTCTACGCATTATTTTATCGGCTGTATATTTGAGTGCGGGTGTTTGTCTGTGCACAGAGAATGTCACTGTCCATCTGCCTAGTCTAGAACTCCTCCTAAATGGGAAGAGCTAGGGCCACCAAATTTTGGTTTGCAGCTTCCTCTTGTCATAATTTAAAGCAAGGTCAGCGTTTGGCTGTGTAGGGATGGGGGCTGACATTCTCCCCCTCTGATGTGTATGGGGGATTAGGGGTGGCCTGTGAACCTAGGCAGACTAGGCAGTTGCGTAGGGTGCCGCCAGCCCGGGCGCCCGATGATGATGTCACGACCATTGACGGCCGTGCAGGCGGGGGCGCCGATCATGCCTTCCGCCTGGGGCGCCAGCTGCCGCAGCCAGCCTCGGGCCACTCCTGTGGGGGATCCATAAAACCATACAGAACAAAGACAGAATCACTAGGTAGGAGAAAGGGGCTGGCTGGAGGCATGCCGCCCTCCCCCATACATCCGGGATTGCCCCAGACCTGAGCCTCCCACCCCCCAGAAACTCTTTAGGGATGGGGGGTGGCTGAGGATCCCTCCCCTCCCCCCCAATTTGCTGGTTGTTCCTCTTCATCAGGGAGGAAGGGGAAAGAGCAGTTTGCTCCATTCTTCAGTCTGGCTGGGGACTGCAGGGGGCAGATGAACCTGGATCTGCCCCAGTTGGGGGATATGCACCCCTCTCCTAGCTGTGCCTGCTGGAGCTACAGTGGCCATGGACAGTCGCTTCTCACCTGGCCCCAAGCTACTGCGGTGGGACAGGGCTGGGGACATCCTCTCTCCCTGGGCAGCCTGTGCACTGACCCTTTCATCTCCAGCCCCACCCCAAAGCCATGATTTAAATGAAGAAAAAGAAAATTGAGATCAGGACTCCAGCCACACCAGGTCAATCTAGAAATTCAGTGACAGCAAAAGCCTTTTGTAAAATATTGGCTCAAATAACTAAAGGAAATGTAAAAACGTAAAAAAACAATGAATAGTCCTGCAGCAGGGTTTCTCAACCAGGGGTACTAGTACCCTCAGGGGTACTCGAGAGAAGTCTGGGGGGCACGTCCACACAACTGAAATTTGGAGAAAACTGAATTTTTGTTTTACGTTTTACAGCGCTTTGTTATTTTTGAACTTTTTACACTCAAACATTTTATTGCCTGCCCGGCTACGATTACATTGTTTAAACAAACGTGGTGCAATGGTAGAAAAAAAATGTGTGTGTCTGAAAACTGTAGGTAGTGGGGGTACTTATAATTTATTTTCTTAAAGGGGTACTTTATAAAATAAAGGTTAAGAAACACTGTCCTGCAGCACCTTAGAGACTAACGAAACATGTAGATGGATTGTGAGCATTCGTAGTCACAGCCCACTTCTTCAGATGAATGGAGTTGTTAAAGGTCCAGTTTCTAAATAAATAGGAGATGGGGGGGATAGAAGGAAAAAGGCAAAAAATAAAAAAGGGGGAAAGAAATAGTCAGTTAGAGTGTCCATGCTGCACTAACTATTTCTTTCTTCTTTTTTTTCCTTCTTTTTCCTTCTCTCTCCACCGCCCATCCCCTATTTATTTAGAAACTGGACCTTTAATAACTCCATTTATCCAAAGAAGTAGGTTGTGCCCATGAAAGCTCATGATTCCATCTTCATGTTGTGCTAGTCTCTAAGGTGCTGCAAGACTAGCTGTTGTGTTTTAAGTTTTTCCAGTTACAGACTAACTCGGCTCCCCCTCTGAAGCTCAAGGAAATGTAGTTTTTCAAATCTAAGAACTGACCAACCTATGGGACTCACTGATACTCCCAAGAACGAGCTGAGGAGGGTTCATAAAATCACTCGGGATTTCCATAGGCAAGAAGAGCTCCATCCACAGAGGTGGAAGAGGTCCAGGTTGGATATTAGGAAAAACTATTTCACTAGGAGAGTGGTGAAGCACTGGAATGGGTTCCCTAGGGAAGTAGTGGAATCTCCATCCCTAGAGGTGTTTAAGTCTTGGCTTGACAAAGCCCTGGCTGGGTTGATTTAGTTGGGATTGGTCCTGCCTCTATGACCTCCTGAGGTCTCTTCCAGCTCTATGATTCTATGATTCTATGATAAGAGTATAAGCGTTCAGATTTTACAGCATAAGCCAACCATGGACTGGCATTAGGGAGGTATTTCCCATATGGAAAGAAGGTTGCAAAATTGTTTCTGTGGATTTCACACGTTCCTCTAAAGCAGGGTTTCCCAGCCTATGTGTCAGAACCCAAATATGGGTCACCATTACATTTCAAAAGGGTTGCCAAGTGTCTCCCCAGGTTCCACCCCTCCTCCTTCCCCCCATTTTTGAATTGCCTTGGGTCACCAAGTCTTCCCGAATTGTCAAAATGAGTCCCCATCTGGAAAAAGTTGGGAACTGCTGCTCTAAAGCATCTGGTACCAACCACTGCCAATGATGGGATATTGATTTGGATGGATATTGATTAGGATATTGATTTGGGAATTCAGGTTTTCCTAGGCAGGTCCATTCCTGTGGCTAGTTCCCCAGGGTACAGCGACAATCACAACGCGAGATATTTGTGGCGGCTGGAATGGGAAGTCAGACTTACATTTCGGAGCCTACAGCAAGGTTTGATTCAGAGTCTGTTCAAGGGATGAGCCAAAGCTTGCGGGGAAAAGGAAACGTCTTATGTTTCTAAATCCGTTTGTCTTTCCCAAACCAAAGCAGCTTTGGCAAGTGGCTAAGGCACAGGATGCCAAGTTGAGAATAGTTCTAGTCCTACCATTAAGTGGCTGTGTGACCCTGCCCAAGTCACTACATAGTCCCATGCCCTCAGTTTCCCCCGAGGGATAACAACACTGGCCTAGCTCCCAGGGATGCTGTGAGTCTTAACTCACAATTATTCACAGTCAACTTGTAGAACTGCTTGACAGAGGATGGTGTGAAGATCAAGACTATAACAGGGTTCAAAAAGGAATTAGACAAGTTCATGGAGGATAGGCCCATCAATAGCTATTAGCTGGGATGAGAAGGGATGGTGTCCCTAGTCTCTATTGACAGAAGCTGGGAGTGGGTGACAAATCAATTGACGATTCCCTGTTCTGTTCATTCCCTCTGGGGCACCTGGCATTGGCCACTGTTGGCAGACAGGATACTGGGCTAGATGGACCTTTGGTCTGATCCGGTGTGGCCATTCTTATTGCTAATATTAGCATGCACAGAGAATGCCACAGACAGACAAAGTATTGTGACTATAACAAATGTCCTTCATGTGACAAACCCCAACATTGCCTAGAGATTCCAACCAAGACTTTGGCCCCATCCTGCCACATACTCTACAGACAGGTTGCAAGAGACAGTCCCCATCCCAAAGAGCTCACAATCCATCCAGACAAGACAGACTAAGGAGTGTACCCGAGGTCACACCGCAGGCCAGCAGACAAGTTAGGAGTAGATGCCAGGTCTCCTGGGAGCCCGACGGGTGCCCTAGCCATTCTGCCATGTTGCCTCGAACAGGAGACGCAAGCACCAAAGAACCACAGAAAGCTACTTTCCCT
This sequence comes from Apalone spinifera, assembly GCA_030068395.1. Classification (NCBI taxonomy): domain Eukaryota; kingdom Metazoa; phylum Chordata; order Testudines; family Trionychidae; genus Apalone; species Apalone spinifera. The sequence goes on along the minus strand of JANRFK010002918.1, from coordinate 5,817,114 downwards.
CCCTGCTTCCTCCTCAGAGATACATTGGAATGGAGCAGCAAAGGTTGCCCTTGCCTGATGGCAGCCTGCCCTTGGCTTGGTTTGCCAAGCCCCCCCCCAGTTACTTTGGGAAATGTTGGGCCTGATGCTCTGCACAATTACACTGGCAAATGCTTCCTGGCGTGAGCGGCGTCCCTCTCTGCTTGCTCCCGTGTGAGTGAGAGGTGAATCTAGCCCTGCGCCTGCCTTGGTGATTTATGTTCCTGCCTTAAAGCCTTCCTGTGTCACTGTCAGTGCCTGTCATCAGCCCCCACACTTTGCCCCACTCAGCTTCTTTGTCCTCAGACAACATGTGGACCCCGCAAGAAGCCAACAAACACCCAGGCCAGATAAAAGATAACCGGCTGGGGATATAGATCTCTGGAGCCTGTTAGTGGGTGGTGTCCTCCCTGCAACCTGCCGCAGTGTAAACACCCCGTGGCACCAGGCAGGGTTTACCTGTTCTCGGATAGCTCAGGTGGCTGGGAGCAGGGTCAGCTTTTCACGTGGAGGTCATCGCTTCAAATCTGGCTCAGGTTAGTAGGGATGGAAATTGGATGCCGGTGGCCTGTGTGCTAAGATTTGGGGGGCCCAGATCCCAGCAGATCAGGCTATGTCACACAAGCTGCCTGTCCCCCCCGCCCAACCACCGCCTCCACTGTATCTGGACAAAGGATTGAATGGGCTGATCCATTCAGCACCCCCTCTTCTCCCTTAGGGGTGGTCCATGAGGGAGCACAGGCAGCTTTGATTGCTGCTGTGAATAAACAATGGGCAACTTTGGTCTCTTTACTTTACAAAGGACACCGAAGATCCGCATCGGCATCTGGGCTCTCCTGTCCCCATCTACCACAAACAGCCACAAGAACCCCAGGTCTATGTCAGCCCCCAGCGCTGAGAAACCCAGAGCAGCCTGGGCCATGCACAGGTGGTGTCAAGAAAGCCCCAGCAGGCAGATTGTTCAGAGGGGATTAATCCCTAGAAGAGACGTCCCCAAGCGCACCCCCCCTCTCCTCCCACTATTGCTGTGACCTGTACAGAACTAGAGGCATGGACAATCCAGGGACACAGAGCCCAATTCTCTTCCTATTTACTAGGGTCACTGAGAGCAGAATCACAGCCATTGGCTAAACCAGAGTGACTCCTGATTTACTCAGGGTGAGTCATGTAAGAATCAGACCCACACGGTGCCCATGTGCGTACCTGGGGCGTGATGTAGCTATGCAGTCTCCTAACTTCGACTGATTTCAGTTAGCTCATTTTCACACAGGGTTGCCTCTTGCCACCTTTGTTGAGTTTCCAGGTGAAGGAGGAAAGCCAGAAACAGAGCTTAGGGTATGGTTGTTCTTAGCTCACTGGCTAATGACTTGCATGGGGTATCTCCTACTCCACCCAGACTAGGCTCCATTCGGTGAGCGCTGCCGCCAGGACCAGCCTTGCGGACACAGAACACAGAGGCATGGATTCTTCTCTCAGCTGCCTGGGTGTAAATCTGGAGGAACCCCACTCTGGGTAAAAGACAGCAGAACCTGGCACAGGGACACCACGCAACGCAGCCAGCAGAGCTTATCCCATCTCCCATGGCCAACCTGTGTCCAGAGGAAGCCAAACGTCGCCTGGTAGCCTCTGCAAATAGAGGTAAATCCGACCTGGCTCCCTGCTGAGTGCAGCCCTGGTACATCGAGAGCCTTGTCCTGGACGGACGCTTCCTTTAGAAATAAGGCAGCTTGGCCTAGTGGGAAAGCGACAAGACTGAGACTCAGGAGAGATGGGCCCAGTTTGCTGCGCTGCAGTTTTTGGCTGGCTGAGTTTGGGCAACTTCCCGGGAGGTTAGGAGCCTCCTAGCTAATCAGCAGTGCCATGCTGTGTCATTCTGGGACAGGCACGATGTACACAAGTCATGAGAAGTCATTCTTCTGCTCTACTCCATCCTGATTAGGTCTCAGCTGGAGTGTTGTCTCCAGTGCCGGGTGCCACACTTCAGGAAAGATCTGGAGAAATTGGAGAGGGTCCCGAGAAGAGCACCACAAATGGTGAAAGGTCTAACGCATGACCCGCGAGGGAAGACTGAATGAATTGGGCTTGTTTGGTCTGGAGAAGAGAAGACTGAGAGGGGACATGACAGCAGCTTTCAAAGTACATAAAAGGTTGTGACAAGGAGCAGGTAGACAAATGGTTCTTTTTAACCTTTGAGAATAGGACAAGAAGCAATGGGCTTAAATTGCAGCAAGGGAGGTTTA
>JANRFK010002918.1:5759670-5774627 GCA_030068395.1 Apalone spinifera | reverse complement strand
GGCGCAGGGCAGGAGGTTGGGGTGGAGATGCAGGGTCTGGGGGGGGACATCGGGTGTAGGAGGGGGCTCAAGGTTGGGGTGTCGGGCACTTACCTGGTGGCACAGGCTCTGGGAAGGGGACAGGGCAGGTGACTCTGCACATTGCCCCACGCTTGCCTGCAGGCCCTGTCCCCGCTGTTCCCATTGGCCACAATTCCTGGCCAATGGGAGCTGCAGGGACAGAGCTCCGACCGAGGAGGGAGCAGGAGTAGGAAAGAACTGCAGTGTGCAGAGCTGCTCCTCTCTGCCCAGGAAGGGTTGGCCTGGAGCAAAGGCCCTTTAGCCTGTGGCCCTGGACCCCTAAAGCCCTTTGTGAATCTGGCCCCGCAGGCAGGGATGAGTGAGGGAGGGAAGGGGGCTTGGGTAGAAAGTGATGAACTCCAGAAGGTGCAGGGAAATTCCTCAGTCCATTGGCAGCACGAGCTCCATGCCCACCTTCCGGGCTCAGGGACACTCTGGCACAGGGGCAGCTGCTGCCAGCTGCAGCAAGCTCTGTGCTTCTCTGCTCCCACAAGGCCTGGACAAGGCCCAGCCTCAGAGGTGCGCAGGCATCCAGCGCTCCCACCTGCTCCAAGAGGCAGGGAGTGGCCCTGAGGGAGCTGGCCAGGAATTGTAACAGCTCTAATGGCACCACAGCCTGCTGTGCTGTGTGTGCATGGGAGGGCAGCCCCAAAGACATGCGAGCAGGGGCTAGCAGGGCACAGAGAAGCCCACCCTGCTGCAGGCACACAGAGGTCCATGGGCCAAGTTCACCCCTGCTTGTAAGTTCCCTGGCTGCAGTAGAAGTGAAGTTTGGTTCACTAGCTAAATGCCACAATTGCCCCTTTTTGGCACACAAAGTCCTTTCTCATTTCTAGAGGGCAATAACCCCCCACCCCCACCCATGCGGCTCCCTAGGGTAGGAGCAGTCTGATCTTTATCTCTGACAGGAAGGGCTTACACTGAGGGAGCTAGCTGCTCAGTGTAGTAGGCTCTTATACTCTTAGGTGATTGGCCTCTAGAGAGGGACACGAAATACCCAGTGAGCCACACTCCAACCCTAGAATGGCAATTACCAGCCCCTGAAGCCTGGCCCAGCCAGCTGCATCCTGCTCAGCTCTGGCCATTCAGTTCTGACATCCCCTTTCGAACTCTCGTCTCTTCACTTCAGCTTGTCCTTTGTTCCATCCTAAATTGAGCATCAAGCTTGGAACCCGGATGCCAGGGGTCTGGTCACCACCACATTGCTGCATGACCCCACCCAGGCATGACACAGGCCAACTCGATGCCTTGGTTTCCCAAAGCAATGTGTTACTATGGGGAGTTACACCCGCTCAGCTACAGGGCTCAGTAGCACTGGTCCATACACATCTTTTCCCACACACAGCCCACTAAGGAGGGACACCCTGGAAATATGTAAGCTCAGCTAGTCAGACAGTGGGGATGGGGCAGCGTGTGCAGGAGAAACAAAAATCACCGCCAAGATTAGCTGAGGCAGTTTTTACAGTGCCTACTCCGAGGTGTATTAAGGTAGCAGCCAGAGGCTGAGCTGAAGTCAGGGCTCTGCGGTACTAGGGTTTGTACATGGTAGGAGACAGTCCCTGCCCCAAAGAGCTAGGATCAATCGCCAAGGCAGACAAAGAAGGTGGGAGAGGGAATTATTGGAACCATTTTACAGACAGGAAACTGAGGTGCAGAGGGGGCACGAACGCCCCCCAACTGGAAAGCCCCACATGGGGGGCTGACTTTGAAGCAGGTAGGAACATGGCTTGTGCGTCACTGCGCAGGGCAGCCCCATGGCTGTGACATAGGGCAGGCAGCAGGAGTGAGGGCTAAGTGGAAGGGAGCTACCACTCTGCCCCAGAGGAAACCAACCCCATGAAGCCCCCAGGGAATAACATCCCCAGACCATGGCAGACCTGCACTGGCAGCCAAAGAGAATATGCAGGTCAGCACACTAGGATACTTAGCATAATGGGGGCCCTATGCTCTGACTGCCCCAGACACACGGTATGGGAGGTGTGAGACTAACAGGGAAAGCAAAGATACCACAGAAGGAGCAGCGTGGCTAAAGCACTGGCCCGATACTCAGGAACTCTGAGTCTATTCCTAGAGCTGCTGCTGGCCGGCCTCGGAGGAGTCACCTCTCTCTCTGTGAGCCTCAGTTTCCCCCTCTGCAGAACGCTTTGAGAGCTGCTCTGGCAACAACAGGTATTATTATGTGGTGCTGCGGCTGCTTGAGCTACGGAAAGGTGCAAGCTTCCAGCCTCCCCACAGTCTCTACACCTCCAGGCTGACCAGGTCCAGCCCGGCCCTTTGCACCCAGAGCCCTCATGGAGCAGAAACACCCCAGGGTGCAGGATGACAACTGGCTGCGGGTGCTGAAAGCCACCCAACTCACTGCCCCGGGGACCCCAGCTGTGATTCACAGGCACAGCTGTGACATGCAAACCAGCCCACACACCCTGAGCGTCTACTCCATGGGGACTGCTGCACCTGCTGAAGGAGAAATAACCTGATTAACCCATTAGAAGCTACAGACCCGCTGATACCTGTCCTCCCAGCCTACAAAACAGAAGCACTGAGAACTCTTCGGGGGGAACCAAAACATTTAGCTGTAGCTGGACCGAGACATTTGGTTGAAATTGTCCCCCATATTCAAAGCCAATGATAGATGGAGGAGGGAGACACACAGTAAAACAACACGAGTCAATATCATTTTTCTGGCAGACATAAAACCTCGGCCTGAATTCTTGGGCCAGCTGCTCAAGGATGCCACGGCACCTTCCTGAAGGAAGCCAGGCACCCAGCAAGCTTTAATGAAGAGGAGCTCTGAGCCAGCGGCTTCTGAGCCTGTCTCCCACCCCTGCCCAAAATAAAAGGCATAACACACTCCCCATGCTTAACTGAATTCAATTAGGGAGGCCTTTATTAAAATCCCCTGCCTCTGAGCCATTTGCCCCTTGGCCACTGTCACAGGCTGATTCTCAGGCCCACCAAGATCCCTAGAAACAGCCTTGATTTCTTTTTAAAACATTCCCCCAAACCTTGTCCCCTACAAATACTTTGGAGGGTCTGAGTATTCTAAGGAGGCGCTGTGCAGTTTGCCAGCCATTGCGGCAATGAGTAGAGTGCGCCACCTGCTGGCAGTGCGCCGCCATCACCGCCATGGGGGAGCCAATGCCGGAGCCAAATGAACGAGAATTCCTGGGCAAGGGCTGCAGGAGCTCCCCCACGTGGGGAACCGGACTCAGGAGGCAGATGCAGAAGTTGCCCCAATTGTTTTAAAACCAAGTTGCTGCCATTTTCCTCCCCCTCCAAATAATCCATCACCACCCCTACTTCCCACTCCCCCACTTCTCTCTCCATTAGCAGCCTTTGCACATGGGCCCAGAGCCACAATGCTCCTCTGAGGACGTGGCCTTGGGATTTCCGTGCACACTCAGACCGCGCCTGCAAAGCCAGCCGCAGGCAGAGAAAAGATACAAGGGTAGGCCGAGAACATGAGATCAGCACTGAGGTGCTAGAGAAGGAGGCCGGCCGGCCTCTGGCACAGTTTGGGGGCAGGGTCAGCCCTGTAAGTCCCCCACCCTCCTGGAGAGCAGTGGTGCTGGACAGCTGTGTCCTCCTGGGATGAAACGTAAGGCAGGGTCACTCCCCGTGGCTGGGCCCCTGCCAAGATAATTCCTGCTGAGACTCAGGACAGACAAGCGCCACCAGTCTTTCGAGGGAGCTTTGGTGGGTGGTCGGTTTATGGCTCTTTACCTCCTACACACCAGTTCAGTCTGCGGGCCAAGAATCACAGCTCCTTGCTGCTGAAAGGAAGAGCCCCAGGGAGCAGTCCTGGTAGAGACCACACTTAGAACTGGGCACGACTGCCCTCTGGTGGACAGAATCCGAATTTTCCCTTGGGTCGGTCATAGATCCTATACTGCTCATGGGGATTCACCTATGGCTCTAGTGGCAGGAGTCTGTGCTCTCAGGACAGAAGCAGCCCTACTTTGAAATTGCTAGTGGCTAAGGGATGCAGATGGCAAGAGCTATCTAGGACATGGCTCATGTGAATCCCAGTTAACTCCCCATTCCTCTGCGCAAGGAGCACTTTACACACACATGCTGAACAGGCAACATCCTGTAACTGCAACCCCAGGTATGAGAGCTGTGAGCAAGCCAGCGCCTTTGGCTCTTGGAAGCTGCTGTGCAATATCCCCATTACCCTGAGCCCCTCTAACATCGCATCTCCCTCGTCCAGCCCTGACACCGATTAGGAGCAACATCAACATGCAGACACCAACACGTTCATCAGCCCGGCCACAACCTGAGTGCTGCCATCAATAAATCAACCCTTTCATTTATTCAGTGCAGCCCAAGAGACACTGGGTCGTTTCAGAGGATCAAAATGGCACGGACCAATTAAGGAGGCCAGCCCCACCCATCTGAGCATCAATTTAAATGCCACCTCTCTGCCCAGCAGAGTTCAATGCATGTTCACCCGCTGGCAGCAGGCAACTCTGGTGCTGAGCTCAGGGCCTCTCTGCTTCTGCACTGCCGCCTCTGTGGCATCTGGTGGAACAAAAGACTCTGCGCCAAAGAAGTGACCCACCTGGGGGGGTGCCTGCTGCTGTCACAGGGGGACTGGCCCTTTAAGGAGGGGGGGCTGGGCTCAGCCCCACCTGTACCTCAGTTATCTGCCTTCCCCGTGGTGGGCTCAGTTATGTGCAGGGACAGGTGGCGAGACGTGATGGGAGCTCGGGACAGGCTGGTTAGGTTAGACAGAGCTGCAGGGGCTCCAGGGATGATGCAGGGCCAGAGAGAAGTAGACGACCCCTCTTTCAACTAAAGGGCAATGCTGGGCTGGAGTTGGAAGAGTTTGTTCCTGCCCCTTGCTGCAGCAGAGGGTACCAGGAGGCCCAGAGAAGCCAAGAGACATGCACATAGGGCAGGGGTGGGGCCCTGCCAATTCCTGGGGAACAGTCAGTGAAATAAGTGACAGTGAGGTGGGAATCTGGATGCAGGGTGGGACCTCCCAGGATCCGATCAGCTAGAGCAGCCCCAGCAGCGAGTGCTGGAAAAGCCCTGGACTAGCATCGCTCCCCCTTGGCTAGTTGGGGCACATCACTCCTCCCCTGCCCCCATCTAGTGGCGGGAGAGCAGAGAGAAAAGGACAGGGCGCCCTCTGCAGGCAAGCAGATAGCAGCCTGTGACAGCTCCCCTCCCCTCATGGGCTCATAGAGAGGAGGTAGAAGCATGTGCAAGGGGGGAGACCGCGGCCAGCAAGTCACAAGGCAGTGGAAGGGCTGCGGGTTGCCAGTTCCAGCAGCCTGGCCAGTTCCTGTGTCCATCTCTCTAGGGCAGTCTCATTCTCTGGACCAGCAGGGATCTAGGGGAACAGGGGCTTTGGCATCACTGACTCTTCCCATGGGAGGCTTCCTGGGCTGTGGTTTAATGGCTACAAGTCAATGGGACCCTGCAGAAGTGGCCCAGTTCCTCCATCATCAAATAGGGGAGCGGGTGAGGCTGTAACTGGCAGGCAGGGGAGGCTGCAGCCTTCCCAGCCCTGTCTAGCAAACCCAGGTGGGCAGAGGACAGTGTTTGCTGCCTGCCACCAGGTCCCCATGTCCCCAGGCCATCGCAAATCCAGCAGCAAAGGAGGCTGAAAACCTTAGGCCCTATAAGCTAGAGGTTGCTCAGGGCCACTGGGTCTGCCCTGTCCTCTAGCCAGCCCCACTGGCCTGAGTGTCAGGTGGGAGGGGGAAGAGAGTCTTCCTGCCCCTGCCATGGTAACGGAGGGAGGAAACTCTCCACGCAAGATACCTCCTCACCTGTGCTCCAGCTTCCCAAGGAACCGAGGTGACCCCCAGCGACGCGCGGGAGAGAAGGAGGCGGTGGTGCAGACAGATCAGCATGAGGAGCCAGCGGCACAACAAAGCCCAGAGGCAATGCAGGATCATCGCCAGCAGGCCGTCTCCGACGGGCCCCTCTTCAATCAGGGCCAAATGGGTGCAGGAACAGACCCGGCCTGGAGGCAACAGCAAAGCACCCAGGCCCAAGGGGTGAGCTCTCCACTCTGGTGCCTCACTGGGGCTCAGACCCAGAGCAGCCCTTGGACATCTCCAGTGCGACAGTCCAACTCCTCTCCTGAAACGCAGGGCAGGAAGGGAATCAAGCGCTAGTTTGCCCCGTGCTCAACCCACCACACCGGCTCTGCTGGGTCTGAGGTGCCCCGAAAAGAAAAGCCACCTGGGCTCACAATGGTCACTTAAAATGAGATGCTAGGCTGCTTCTGTTCCCATGGCAACTGCTGGTGGGTTGGAAGACCATGGCTCCCAGATGCACTCCCTTCAGGACTCCTGTTCGGCTATTGGGCTGATGGGACAGGCCACACCGGTCCCCTTCTGGCCGCAGTAACCCCTGGGGGTCTTGTGCAGATATTGCTGGTGGTAATCCTCTGCATAATAGAACTCCCCGGCCTCCTGGATTTCAGTGGTGATGGGCCCCAGCTGCTGCTTGGCCAGCTCCTGGCAAGAGGAGACAGGAAGAAAGGATGTCAAGGGCAGTGCTCCTGGAAAGGGAGCAAGCAGCTTCTCCAGCTGGAGCCAGGCAACCAGGGTGACAGGATTAGTGTGGGAAGCCGACACGTCTGACAACGACCCTCGATCCTGGCCCAGTCCAGGAGCTCGGGGCAGAGGCCATGACAAGATCTGGGGAAAGGAAACAGCAGGAACACCACCAGCAAAATCCAGAGGCAGCGAAGTCAAAACAGCTACTACTTCTCCTGACACCAGGCCCGCGTCCACTTCCAGGCAGGGGAGTGGGACACAGGGACTGGCCCTGGGCCAATGCAGCAGTGGGCAAGGACCCTCATCGGCGGTGGGGGGAGCATTTTCTATTCATGTCCATTCAGTGACGCTCTTGACCAGCAAGTCCCAAGAACCTAGCAACACACAGAAAGCGGCACGTCGGGGGAGGGGGGACAGGGCAAGCAGTAGGCATGAGCCCTGTTGCACATTGGTAGACAGCCCTGGACAGGTCAGCTGGAGACCTGGAAATAGAACCCGGAGTCCCCTGTGCTGACTGCGATGCAAGGACTTAAGAACAGGAGCAGGAACTTGCAGAGCTGGCTAGATAGAGACCTGCCCACAACAGCCACTCTCATTGGGAGACCCTGGGTGTTAGCATCAAACTGCCTCTTCCACCACCACAACCTGCTCTAGAGCTGCCCCATCCCCTTCCCAGTGCCATCCTGCACGCCCAGCCCAGACACCTCAGCCATGGGTGCACCATGAACATGGGTCAGAGTAAAGCATCCGGAGCTGATGACCACTATCCAGCTGGCCATAAAAGAAATTCAGGACTAGGGCTGCACACGCTGCCTGGGACCCCTCCTAGTGCTGCACCCCTGCCGCCCTCCCATTTCCTTAGACAGACACTGTTCTATCTCTGAGCTAACACCCAATGGAACTGTGCAAACGTTGCAGTTCACCAAATAGGCCACAAGGGGGCCACGAGACACCCATTTTCCTAACCGGTTCTAAGCCTGGTGGGTACTAAGGATGCTAAAATGAGGTTATTTTACTAATCGAGAAGTCGATAGAATTTTTATTGGCTACTCGATTAGTCAATAGGGGAAGGCCTCCGGCTCGTGACCAAACCCCACTGTGGCACTGCACTTTAAAAGGCAGTAGGAGGTGGGCAGCCTGCTCCCAAGGGTGTGACTGGACGCTGCTGAGCAGCCCCTTGCTATGCTTAGCAATTTCTGCCCCACGCCTTTCTGCGACTAGGTGTTTCACAGCTTACAGGCAACGCCATCACGCCATGCTGCTCTGTCTCCCTCTAGTGCCTGGACCACAGAAGAGGTTTCTGAATCTACTACAGATTGGACCTCCCAGGTCCGGCACCATGGGGACCTGACCAGTCCAGAGAGAGAATTTGCCGGACCAGGGGAGGTCACCTGCCAGTGGCCCCCAAACCTATCGCTCCCAGGGAATGCCAAGGGACCCCAGCCCCACACTCCTGGGAGTTGCAATGGGGCTCCAGCCCTCAGCTGCCACAGGCTGCTGGGGGAATCCAGTCTTGTCCCAGTCCTGGCTGGCCCTCCTGCCAGGTTCCTGGGCTCTCTGGTCCAGGAGCATCCGTGGTCCTTCCAGACCAGAGTGTGCCCGTTTTCAGAGCTATAACCTGTACTGCAGCTGCTCTTCTCACACCATGGACTCAGCCCCTAGCAGAGGCAGGTATAACTCATGCTTTTAGATCCAGGTCTATGGCTTGAGCACTGCTCTGAGGGCCTAAGGGCCCTCAAACTTACAGGGAAGAGCTCAGTTCTCTGACAAAAGCTTCTCTGGGGCAAGGTAAAGGAGAGGAGAATCAGCACACTACTTCCCTTTAGGGGAAACATCTCCTAGATCCACAGGGGAGTGTTTCCTCCTAGATCCCAGCATCCCAGCTGGCTTCCATGAGACCCAGCAATCTCTCAAGGGCCACCAGTCCAGGCTGTGCCGCTCTCCATCCGGAGCAACGTGCTCTGCAATGGCACCTGTCGTCCAAGGACTTGAAAGGCCTTGACTAAAATGTTTCCCCAAGCATCCTTTGCATCTCACCCATGTCATGCAGCATCCAAGCCACCCCAGGCGGGAGTGAAGGATTGTTAGTGCCACTTTACAAAGAGGGAAACCCACTTGCCCCAGGTCAGCAACACCGTTCCCTCGAAGATTTTCCATCCGTGAGCGGAGTGAGCTTTGTCCTGAACACCAGTATTGAGGTCACATGCGCTTGTTTGGACATGTGCCACCATGACACCCATCCGTTACTAACAAATATATATCTCTATTTTAAATTGTTATGGAAGAAAGCCCCACTTACTGTGCAGATGCATTAGCTCCTGCCCCACCGTCTGCCCTGTTACACAACTAGCCCCACTGGCTCCTCTTTCACCCCCCCACTGCTCCTCCTGCCTGGCCCACAGCCCCAACTCCCAGCAGCAGCAGCCACCCGCCACGTGGCCTCGGCCCTGGCGGCAGCCACCTCCCAACATGGCTTCTGCCCTGGCAGCAGCCAGAGCAGCCACCTCCCGCCACAGTCCCGTCCCCGTCCCCACCCACCACGTGGCCCCAGCCATGGGAGCAGCCACGCCACTCACCATCCAGGTCCAGGAATGCTGCTGCATGGCTCTGCAAAGGAGGTGGGCGGGTGCAGAATTTTTCGTGCGCACCTTCTAGAGAACATTGGTCAGCAATAGGACCCAGGAGTCCCAATTCTCAGCACCCGAGCATACTCCCTAAGTCAGGCTCAGCTACAGTCTGCTGCGCTAACCACTAGGGGCTCCCCCTGAACTTTCCTACATTGCTCATCTCCATAGGCTGTATCTGTCCTGCCCATGAAGCCTGGTGTCTGAGCCAGCCTGAGCCCAAGCCCCACTTCCACCCACCCACCCACATTAGACTGACTTGGGTCAGCAAGCACTCAGGACTAGGGATGTAAGTGAGTAGTCGACCAGCCTAGACTTATCGGGTAGCTAAGTCACTACTCAAGTACTTGCTCCCCCCTGCCACTTGCTGCCTTTGTATCAGAGACCGCAAGGGTGGGGAAGCTGGTGCTGGGGGGAGCTGGCTTAAAAGCTGGTTCCCCCCAGCACCGTCTCTGTGGTGTTGGGGGTGGGGGCAGGGGGGCAGCAGTCCGGGACTTGGCAGGAGCTGGGACTGCTCTGTCCCGGCTCGCGCCAGGTCCTGGACCATTGTGCCTCTGCATTTTAAATGCAGTAAGAAATGCCCAGGTCTGGGACCTCTCCCTGCTGCAGCTCTGCAGTTTAAATGTAGTAGAAGCTGGGCTGCCTGCATGCCTGGCTCCTACTACATTTAAACTGCAGAGCCACAGCAGGGCCTCTTATAGACTAGTCATGTAGTTCACACAAATTGTATCAACTACACAATTAGTCAATTACCCACTTAACAGCCTTACTCAGGACACAGGTCTATTTGCATCAGAGCCCAACTCCCCCTCTGGCTCAGTACAGTCTGCTCTACACCCTGCCATTCTGCTCTACAGGTGAAGCCGCAGAGCCGAGTCACGGGGTCTCACAGAGCAGCACAGATGTGTTAGCATTAGCAAGAGCACCAGGGTCAGCAATTGTGAACCCAGGTTTCCAATGCAGTGCAGATACTTCAGCATGGGCTTGGAAATGCCGAGTTCACTATAGGGATATAAAAGGTTACCTGGTTAACCCTTAACAAGTGATGCTTATTGGTTCCAGTTAAACAGTGGGGACTGGAGAAGCTTTTAGCCTGTAGTAAAGGGGCTGCACTAACCCCTGCCTGCCATGGCCAGGCTGGAACAGCGTCCCTTGCCTGCCCCTTGTTAAACATCACATTTAACCGATTTAACCAATTAAATGGGATTTTACATCCCTAGTTCACAACCCGGCCTTACTGCACATGCAGACACATTCTCAGATTGCAAGTCCTCTAGAGCAGGGTCCGTATCCAGCCATGGCTATGCAGTGCCTGGTACAACAGGACACCCAAGCCTATTGGCCACTTGTGAAGGCTGCTCAGTACCCCGATCCCCATTTGACAGATGAGGGGAAACTGAGGCAGAGATCAATTTATGGCAGAGACAGAACCCAGAGCTCTAGCTGCTCAACCCTGTGTCCTGGCCCCTGGTCAGAGCTCCCTCAGAAAGTCTGCATGGGCTGCTCCCAGAAAAGGAGAAGCACTTCCTATCAGAGCCGCTGATGACCACCCACTGAGCCAAGCCAAGGTGAGTGGAGGTGCTGAAAATGGGGTGTTATGTCAGGGCAAGGGTATCTGCTAAGATGAGGATCCAGAGGAAGGGGAGAGGGCTGCCTTAGAGGCAAGTGGGGTTCGTCTCCAGTTGGGGGAAAGCCCCTTGCGGCTCCCATCAGCGCTCGCCTGTCAGCCAGCTCTTTAATGCAATTAATGATGCGCCCCACATCAAAGGAGTTGGTGGCTCTGGAGACTCTCCAGCAGATGTGGAGGGGGGGGGAGGGAAGAGGGAGAGACTCGTTTCTCCGGGGGCCCAGAACAATGCAGCTTATCTTGGGCAGAGTTAATTCACATGCAGCAAGGCTGCTGCTGTGGGAGCTGATAAGGAGGCCCAGTTAATTAACTGGAACCCAGTGGGGCCTGAAGTTGGGGGAGGAGCTGTGGTAGCAAACCAGGGTAAGGAAAGGGATTCAAACCCCCTGCTGCTGGCAGAGATGGGAGGGGTGGGGGTTGGAGAGCAACAGCCTCTAGCCCTGAAGCAAGGGCAGGCTCCCCCATTCCCCAGGGCTCAGCCCTGCCTTGTAGAGCAGCCCATGGCCATACAAGCAGTGTCCATTTTGGGCCCAGACAGGCCTACCAACAGGGAGAGGAGTGGGGACGGGCAAAGAGGGCAGCTGCCCTGGGGCCTGGTGATTCAAAAGGGCCCAGAGCTCACCGGAGCCCCTGGCCCTTAGAATAGCCGCTGGAGCACAGTGCAGCACGCTCTGGGAAATGCTAAGGGCTGGCTGCCCCAGCCCTGCCCCTTCTGGCTGAGGCCCTGCCCCTTCCAGGAGCCACCCCTCCCACTTTGCCCAGGGGCTTGTGCCCAGATCAGGACATGAGCTCTTCCTCAACCCATGTCAGACCCCAGCTCCTCCCTGCTTGGTTAACTCTCCTCTTACCCATAGGCAGAGACCAGCACCTCACTGTCTAGGTGGGGGGCCTCGGCAATTCCTGCAGAGGCAATGCAGGGCTGGGGGAGGGCTAAGTTCAGTGGGTGGCTACGGGGTCAGGTAAACACAAATCCTAGGCTCTTATTAGCACTTTTCATCCACATACCTGAAAGAAGAATGGCAGAGAGAGATCAGAGGCATTACCCCCATTTCACAGGTGGGGAAACTGAGGCACAGAGTGGGGCTGATTTGCCCCAGATCTCACAGCCAGGAACAGAATCCAAGCCAGGGAAAGGCCAGCGGCTGAACCCTCCTCACCACAGCAGCAGAGGAAGATGCCACACGGCTGGCCCGAGAGAGGCACCTGGTGCAGCGTGGACAGCCTCTCTCCTCACAGAGGAGGCGGAGCCTGGGCGGGGAGTGGAGAAGCTGTGGAGACACTGAGTCCCAGGAGGCATCTGCCAACCACGCTGCTCAGTTCCTTCAGCCCCATTAATAAATGCAAAGCTGTTGCTGTCACTGAGCGCAGGCCCAGCCGAGCGCCCGGTATGCGCGGCTCCCTAGAGACAGGGAACGTATAAATAAGAGATTGTTCCTGGGGGCAGCGTACTGGCCCCTCCCTTGGGACTTGGGGACGGAAGCTTTTTCCCCTTGCCAGGGAATAGCTTTGCATGGTTAATAGGCTGCAGGAAGCGGAGCTGTTGGCACAGAGCCTCATTACATGTCACCGGGGATCCCCGAGACATGGCTGGATTCTGATCTCCGTCACGCTTCTGGAAATCCAGAGTCAGCCCCTGGAGACGGAGTGGCTGGATCTGCGCCAGCTCTGAGCCGGCCCACCGTCACCGTGGAAACGGGGCAGAATCGAGGAAGGCCTTGTAGGGTCGGGATTCGCGAGTGCCGACGCTATGCTGAGCGCCCACCCTGTGCTCCTGGTGCTCATCCCCCCTCAGAACTGGCTCCTACCTGGATCTATTGAGGGCAGGTGATTTTATGGCAAGATCTGCTCACCTCCCAAGAGTCTGTGGCCCAGCCCAGCGCTGAGCCGAGAAATCAGCAGTTGCCCCTTGATCTTGCAATTGAATAGCCCAAAACTGCGCAGCCCATTAGAGATTTGCTCTGCCAGCCTTGCCTGTGACCCATTTTGCCTCCCCTCACTCTGCCCCGACACACACAATCTGCCTGCCACGTGCCGGATTTAAACAGGTCGCCTTTAATTGTCCCAGCCATGGTGGCTGGGGACAAACTGCTTAAGCAGGGAATCATTTACAGGGGATGCTGCACCTGTCTCAGTCAATGACCTTCACACCGCCCCCCACCCCTCCCCGAGCTGTCAGTTGCGGTGGTGACAGGTTGCCAAGGAAACTGCCCCCCCCCCGCCACTTCCTCATCAGAGAGGCACAGGGACCATACTGGGGTAATTAACTAGCGAGGCTTTGCCTCCCTTTTGTCCTCCCGCAGGTTGCTCAGAGGGCAGAGCCTAGCCACAGCACACAGGGGCAGCAGCTGGGGATGCGCCGACACACCACGAGGGGAACAGCGCCCCGCCCTGTCAGGTTCCCAGCATTTGTTGCACCCACAGACTGAGACGCAAGGCAGCTCCAACATGAGAAGCCTCCTTCAGCAAAGGACCCAGACTCAGTGCAGGTGCCGGGGCAGGCGGCAAACAGAGTCTGCACACTACAGCAACCGTGCTCCAGACACCGAGTGGGGTTCTGCAGAATGGGGGCTGGCTCCCACTGCTTTAACCAGTCACATTACTAGCCTGGCAGCTGCACACAAAGCTTTTTCAGCCCTTTGGCAGGCAGCCTGAAGCAACTCCCTAGACGTGGGTGTTCACTCTGAAGCCTACTGATGACAGACACATATGGCAACATGGTTAACTATCTCCTTTCCCATTTTAGTGGCAACATTTGGATACCTTGGGATGCTGAGCAGAGTGTGGGATCAAGGACAGTGTGGATGGGAAAACACACTGATTTTTCACACTGGCCCCTGCTACAGATCTTTGGGGACAGAAGGTCTGTGAGAAGAGCATCCCACCTCATCTACACCCACAGGGGAGTGGAATGCAGAGAGCAGCTGAAGGCTGAGACAACACGGAAGAGACACTAAGCTACTTGCTTTGCCCCACCCTACCCCAGAAGAATAACCTCTGCTCCAAACCTGCCTGTTGGTACGTTGCCTTCGACCTCAGGGCAGCCTCCCTCTGCTGGGCTCCGAACGTGTGGATGACTGAGCGATACTGGGTGCCGACGTCCTCCTCTTGCCGCATACCTGAGAGACAGCCAGGCGCACACAGCGGGTTAGGGGGCAGCGGGTGCCACATGCCCAGGCACACCCAGCGTGCCAAAGAGAGGCACTCAATCTTCACCTGCACCCCCCAAAAAGAATGATCACACTGAACCTAAGGGCCAACCTCACCCCTGCTGGCACAGACAGTTGGATTCATTTGGCTCAGTGCTGACTTTCACTGACTGCTTTCTGCTCCCCTATTCAAACAAACCATAATGCAGTATCAGCAGCCTGTAGGAGTTCCGACTATTACGGTAGCACCGAGATCAAGGATCCCCCCCCAGTGCTAGATGCTGCACAGACACATTGCGAGACAGTCCCGCCCTCAGAGAGTTTGCAGCTAGACCAGACAAAAGGTGGCTCATTATCCTCATTTTACAGATGGGCTACTGAGGTTCAGAGAGATTTGACTTGCCCCACAATGACTCAGGAAGTCAGTGGCAGAGCTAGGAATTCAACCCAGATCCCCTCAGTCCCAGTCTAGGTCCTTAACCACTGCGCTTTCCTTCCCCTCTGAACAGAGGCAGAGTAAGAGACGAGAGTGCTTTGAGCAATGCAAGGCTGGCATCCTTGCCAACTGCTGCCTATCCACAGAACAGGAGCATGGGAAGAGCCCCTGTGAGCTCCCCTCAGTACACCTACCCAGGAGGTTTTGTGGCCAAGTAGACTAGCCATCGATGTAGCCTTGCAGCCTGTCCCAACACTTCAACTGGAGAGGCCAGCAGGAGATGGAATGGACAGGTGGGCAGGGCACCCCTCGAGTGCATAACTGACCTGTTTAGGTCAGCGTGGTCCCCATAAGATGGGGGAAGATGGAGGCACAGCATGAGGAAGCAGCTTCCCAGAAGGAGTCAATGGAGGAAGGCAGGATTGGAAGCAGGGAGCTCCTGGCTCACTAGTCCCACTAGGTCCTGCAGCAAGAGAGGGTGCTAAGCCCATCTCACTATGTTCTGAGCTTCCCTTTCCCTCAGCCCCCCAATGGGCTGCACTACCA
>JANRFK010002918.1:5746986-5759570 GCA_030068395.1 Apalone spinifera | reverse complement strand
CGCCGCTTTTGCAGATTCAGACTAACACGGCTACCCCTCTGATACTTGACCTCAGAGGTGAGAGTTACTGGGGCAGAGGAGCGGTTGGAGGCCCAAGGGCATCCTCTTAGCCAGACGGTCCGGGGAGGAGGGGCGGGACTGGCTTTAGGGACCCTCAAGCTGCTGGGGGGGGCTGACAGTAGAGTAGCCCCTCCAGGTCCAACTGCCCCAGAGAGGTTAGAAGCACCGCGAGTTCAATCACTGGCATGGTAGAATTCCCAGCTCTATCGCTGCCTGGCCTCTGTGCCTCAGTTCCCCCATTTGTGACGCTGAGGCATATGCACTGAGTGCTGTGGATGAGCAGTCCTGTAGCAAGTGGGGACATGGGCCAAGAGGGGCTGTGTCCGGCTAGACGCGTCACCACTCAGAACCCCTCAACTGCATCTTGTCCAAGAGCTTGCAAATCCCGCCCGGTCCCTGTGCTCCTTCAGGGGGTTAACCAGCCTCCTCTCCCCTCCACCCCAGCGGCTTCGGGCCCAGTCACTGAGGGGGGAGTCTGAGCTACGAGACACTATTCCTAGGGCCGCCCTCCATGCAGAGGGCACTGGGCCTGCAGCCAGCAGGGAGGGGAGCCATACAAACCAGCGTGGGAACCACCCTTTGCTCCCACAGAGCTAGGCAAAGGGTGTGCAGAGGCCAAGCAGCTGCTCGGGCTCAGAGGCCTGTGCTTGTCCTACAGCAGGGCCCAGACCCCCCAGCTGTTTGGGAAGCTCGGGCACCCAGAGGGGACGACTTGGCACAGCAGTGGGTTTAACGCCAGGACAGTGATTCCCACCCATGGCCTCCGCTGCTGAGGGCAATCAGACGGGGGAGTAAAGGCACGAAGGGGCCTGGGACTTCCCTCTGCAACAGGCGTGTTAGGAGTTTGGGGGGCCCATGCCCAGGAGCTAGCCTGTTACTACGGCAGCAGAGACAAGCCCAAGACATCCAAGTGTCATGTGAGAGGATGCAAGGTATAAAAGGCGCAAGGCCTCCCTCCCCCGGGGCATATATCAGGGCCTCTATGGAGACAGTGTGCTCCAGTGGGTAGTGCGGCAGGCTGGGACTCAGAACCTATTCCCAGCTCTGCCACTGGCCTACTGCGACACCGTCCATTCCCGCTAGGCCTCCATTTGCACTCCCAGCCATTCCCCTGTCGGCTGCACGCTGCCTGGGGCGAGGCCTGTCCGGATGGCCCGGCTTTGGGCCAGCCCCTGTGGGAACACAAACACTCCACCTCCCACGCAACTGCCACAACGTCACCCAGTGTAAACCCTGAATTCTGTATTGGGGGGTAGGGTGAGGGTCCCTCCAATGCTGCAGGGCCCGAAGGTGGCACCGGCCATGCCCCCTCCCCAATACCCCCATCTGCTGCGCGGACACACGTTGCCTGTTAAAACACAAACACACAATTAGAAGCCAGCCAGCGACATGCAGAGACTGCTAATCTCCTCATTAAAATTATACTTCGGTGCAACGGGGCCCCAGCCTAGCCTCCCCCTCGGCCCCCTGCCTGCTGCCGACGTGAGGGGGGTTTCAAACAGTCTTTCTTCCCCTCCCCCTCCTTATTCTATGCCCCCTCCTCTGCACAGCTGAACCCCTCCCCCTGCCAGCTTCCCGAGGCCCCTTGTCAGCTGTAGCATCCCCGGCACACTGCAGAGCTGTCCTGGGGTCGGAGCCATTTAGCAGCAGACACGCCTTTGGGAGGGGGGATGGAGACCATGTGATTTACAACAGAAAGAGGCTGAAGGCAGGGTGAGAAGAGGGATTAACAGCACCTGGACCTGGTCTATGTAGCATCCCTCCTCCATAGCCCTGCAAGACACAGTGACTAGCAGGTTGTGGTGAGCCCTTCTGTCCTGAACACCGATGAGTAGCTCTGGTTCTCAAAGGCACAGGGGATCACCAGCACCGCCTGCACTGACAGGCCACCCAGCCCAAGCAATGGCCTGGGGGTCCCAGAGGATCCTCCGCTCTCACCACAGCCCACGGGCAGGGAGCTTGTAGCTCACGCCAGCCAAGGCTTGTAGGACTCAGGAGATCTGGGATCAGTTTCCAGCACTGACCCAGACTCCTGTTTGAGATCTTAGGCAAGTCATTGCAGCCTTCTGCGCCTCAGTTTCCCCAATCCACAAAATGGGGGAGAAGAGCCTTGCCATCACCCTGTGTGTTTGGACGCTGAGCTTTGCAGACAGAACCTGCTCTCCCGGCCACAAGTCACTGGCCAGGCCTGGCGTAGGGCTGCCCTGATTCGGCTACACACCTCTCTGACTTCCCTGCCCAGATATGCAGGCGACACGCCCCCTTGAGCGGGGAGAGTCTCTCATCCCCAGCCACCCTGTGTGGACAAGAGGCACGGCGGCGGCGAGCAACGTCCTTCAGTGCGGACCGGCACCGCAGCCCTTTAGTATTCCTGGGGCTGCGCTCACAGCGCCCTCTAGGGGCAGGATGGACGCCCCAAGACCACTGCAGAGATCCAGGCCAGTGGTCTCGGGGATGAAGACGGCCCATGTTCCTTCCCAGCTGACAGCCGGGGTGCGCGGGGAGCTACAGCCAAAAACCTGAGTCTAGACACATCCAGGCTGGTTACAGAGGCTGCTTCTGGCACCACTCGCTGATCCTAAGGGTGCCAAAATCCCCCCGCCTTACCTTGGGTGGGGTTGTGGTTCTCCCAGAAGGCTTTGAGGAGCGCCTCATAGCTGGTCTTTTGTGGGTCGTACACAACCCTGACCACTTCTGCGTGGCCAGTCAGACCTGGGGGAGAGGAGAGAGGTTAGCCCGTGACGTTGCCGAAATCCAACGCTGTCTGAGTGACGGCCTGTCCTGGGGTCCCAAGCTTTGGGTTTCAGAGCAAGCTGGGCTCGGTTTGAACCATGACTGGTAGACTCCATGGCTAACAGGGGACCACTGATTAACGCAGGCAAAAAATTCCTCCCCCCTTCCGCCCCCCCAAAAATCCTTAGAGCCAATCTTTGGGGTTGTCATCCCAGCTGGATTCTAAAACTGCCAGTGAAGGAGACGCCAGATCCAGCACAACCCTGGGGAACTCATTCCAGTGGTTCATTACCCTCGCTGCTGGACACATTCGCCTTCTTTCCAGTCTGTGTGCAGCCATCTTCAGCACCCACCCAGCGCTCAAGCCCCCCTCCCCTCAAAAGGGGACAGGGCACTGCTCCGCAGAGGTAAAGTTTGCCTTTCACACCACACTGAACACTAGAACTGGAAGGGACCTCAAGAGGTCATTGAGTCTAGTCCCCTGTGCTCCCAGCAGGACCAAGCACTGTATGTCATCCCTGGTAGGTGTCTGTCTAACCTGCTCATCTCCAGAGATGGAGATTCCACAACCCCCCTAAGCAATTTATTCCAGTGTTTAATCACCCTGCCAGCTAGGAAGTTTTCCCTAATGTCCAACCTAAACCTCCCTTGCTGCAGTTCTGGTTCAGGTCATAGATGAGGAGGAGCTGAGCAATTCTAGGCCTAGGACCCAACCCAAAATGTGGTGCTGCCTCTACTCATCCTCAGGAGCAGATGGTGGTGGGGGAGGGAGTAGATCTGGAATGGGAGGGGGTGTCGGGGCCCCAAGGAAGCTAGGGGTGGAAAGCTGCACCTCGCAGGGCTCTCAGACCCTGGTGCCCATGAGCCCGGCATTGCAAGAAGGAACATGGGGGGAGCACAGGGGCAGAGATGTAGCAGGATGGCGGTACAGTGTGGGAGAGGGAATGGTCTATCAAGCCTGCAGAGCAAAAAAATGCAATGCCAGCTGCATCTCAGGGCAGCCACGATGCTCAACGCTTCCCCCTTTCACTAGGGAACGTCTGTTCGGGTCTTTCTGCCACAAGCCTCCTCTGTTCCCAGCGTCACCCTGAGTTTCCACCCCACCGCCACAGCATTCACAAGCCAGCAGCCCCCCAAGAACGGCACCACCACCGAATAGATCACAGAGGCCTCCCACTCCAGCACCCGCTCTCCAGGATTTCCATTTCACCCTTCACCCCAGGCATGGGACCCTATTTCCTAGCAGGGAGGCATCTGTCCCATTTTACAGATAGAGAAACTGAGGCACAGAGCAGGGCAGTGACTCACCAAAAGTCACACCCTAGGTCAGTGGCAGAACCGGAATCATCACAGATCACAGCATCCCATCTCCCAGTCTCCTCCTCTCACCACTAAGCCACACTGTCCTCCCGAGCAGTGACTCAGTCCTGATGTCCCATCCCCACTGCTCTAGCAGAAAGAGCACAGCCCTTTCCTAGTCAGGAAGAGAAGCCAGCCTCCCCATCTCCAACCACTGGGCCAGGCTCCCTTCCCAGAACACTCTGCTTCGGGAAGTCGGTGCTTAGGACACTCCACAGTTAAGAGCTTGCCTGCAGCCAGGAGGGCAATATTTAAAGATTGCTAAGTCTGCGTATGGTCCCTCGGGGGCTGGGAGCCCCTTTGGCATCTGCACCCGTGAGGCGATGACCATGCTACGCGTGCAGCTGAGCGAGCCGTGCCTGCTGGGAAGTGCCCTACATACAGTGGGCGGGGTAGGGCTGGGGCAGCAGCCACCGCCAGGGGCTGTTTTGGAGCAGGAGGGGGTCTGCAGGCAGGCGCTTGCTCTAGGAGGGGGTCTGCATGCAGGAGCGTCAGCAGATAACTGCTCTCCCTGACGTGCCCCTTTTGGCAGCTGCTGCAGGGCAGAGTGAAGAGGCAGCAGCCTGAACTCCCGCTGGCAGCCGGACCCTATTAACCCTGTGAGGTGCACAGCCCTGCTTCTGCTCCTGGCTGGACAAGCCCCACCGGCCTGCAGCAGGGAGTCCGGCTGCTGCATCCAGAAAAGGACGAGGCTTTTGTGCTTCTCACATGGCTAGGTGTCTGCCGCCCCTGGCACGGGGGCAGCACTGCCCAGACGTGTCATAGACCAGGTTTAAAGGACCAACGGTCTGGTCCACCACAGGGTTCTCTATCTTTTACTTTCTGAGGCCCCTCCAACATGTGATAAAAACTCCCCTGCCCACAGATGCCACAACAATGCTTTTCCTGCATATAAAACCCAGGGCTGGCACTAGGGGGAGCAAGCACAGCAAGTGCCCAGGGCCCCATGCCACGGGAGACCCAGCAAAACTCAGTTGCTTGGGCTTTGGCTTCAGGCTTCCGCCCTGTACCCTAGCGAGTCTCACACTGGCCTTGCAATTTGGTTTTACTTTGGTGGGCCCCCTGAAACCTGTTTCTGCTTCTCAGGGGGCCCCTCATTGAGAACTGCAAGTCTGTCGGGTGGGGTGCTGAACTGGGATTCAGATGCCCCGAGTTCTCTGCCACCGAGCCACTGTGCGACCATTGGCAAATCATCGCCTTGTGTGCCGCTGATTTCCCCATCTGCCCTGCGTGTGTCTTGCCCATCTGTCTGTAAGTCCTTCAGGAACCTTTTGCTGTAATGCAAAACTAAAGCACTTCAAGTCGAAACCAAATGTTTTGATTTTGTCCAAACATGGTGGTTGTTTTTTTTCCAACTTTTCAAGTTTTTGCTCCGATTCAGAACCAAGCCAGGTCTCAAAATGGCTGTGAAATGCAACTTCTGCCCCTGCACAGCCGCAGGTCTCATCACAGCGGAAGGCATTCGTGGCTGCCAGCAACCAGTGCCGTGACCTACCGACAGTTACTGAGAGGGTGGAAACTGACAGTTCTGCTCACCAGAGGGCAGGGGCTCCGTGCGCCCGTCATTTTCCATTCCAAAGTTATCAGTGCATCTGAACACTCTCCTCCCCCGAGAAACGCCAGCACGTTGAAATCAGAGGGCAGCAGGCTCGGGTCAGGTCCATGAAGGAGGATGCCAGCTCTGGGCCAGCCGTCCCTGGGCAGCCTTTAGGACTGCACCATCCCACAGGGGACACATGTTTCTCAGACACACATATTTAGAAAACTAAGCACAAAGGTCCAGCTCTGGCCAACAACTCTGGTTTTGCTACCCCAGCGGGGAAACCCAGAACAAGGCAGCAACAGAGACGTTGCGGCCATTGTGCACTGGCTTTTTCCGGTGCTGCTGATGCAGCCGGGCTGGCGCTAGCATTGGCGCTTAAAGCTGTGAGGAGTGCTTAGCCATCTCTCAAGTCGTCTATTAACAGGAGCTCCCCTTCCCACCGGCACTCACGTTCCCACGCCACCCCTCAGCTGGAAGAGTCCACCTTCAGTACCAAACATGCCTGGCTGGGCTCTGAGCAGGCACCACGCAGCTGACTGATCTTACTTCTGCATGCAGAAGGGGAAGCAGTGGCGTGACTTAGCTAACGTGGCTTGGCCAGTTGGTGGCAGAAGCAGAACCCAGGCCTCCTGATTCCAAGGTGCCCTGCGTTTCTCTACCGCTTTTAGTTCCACTGCTGTCAGCTGCATGACTTGCCCGGTCCATGGTGCTAGAACTCCATGGAACTCGTGGTGAGCCACAGCTGTGTCCTCCGTGCCAGCTGCCGACGCCCAGCAAGGGCCCTGCCTCTGCAAGCGGCTTTTAAAAGCCAAGCAGCACTAGGCTGTCCAGCAGATACTTTCCTGCTTACCAGCGGTTGGCTGAGACCAGAGGGTGCTGCAGCAGGCTCAGGACCGGCCCCAGCCACTGAGCAGCAAAGCCGGGGAGATGCTGGTGTTCTCTGCACCCTCCCCCCACAAGGGCAGTTCTGCTCCACACAGGGCATTCTGAGCCTTGCATCTGATTATACTCTCCTCAGGAAACCCCCCACCATGGCGTCTGCCCCCTTGGGATCCGCCATGAGCTCTACATCGCCCAACAGTCCAAGATGGACACCCTAACTCCCCCCCCTCGGCTCCTGGGTTTTTGGATGATGCTGTGGGCTAGAGTGCCAGCCCACTCCACTTTCCCTCCCCCACCCCAAAAAACATCTGCCCTACTTCCTCCCTGGGCCAGGGCCCAGCTTCCCCACCCGCTGGGCAGGAGAGAGGTTCTCTTGCACTGCTTTGCTCCTCCAGGCAAGTGGCAGAGCCAGGCACATCCTTGTACTTTGGCAGTGCTCGACCAGGTAGCAGAGCAGGAGTGGATTCTGCTCCGTATTCAAAGTACAGTGCCAGCAGTGTGCATGGGAGGGGAGGAGCTGGGGGAAGAGACAGGGAAACTGAGTCACACAGCTGTGGCTAAGAAGAACATCAAGATGACCCTGACTGACTCTAGTGACTGCCCCACTGGCAGGGCCGAGGAGCCTCCTACTGCTCTAACAGGCTCACAGGAAGGTGCTACCAGAGAGGGACAGAAGTGGGGAGGACACCACACAATGCCGCAATCACTGTAAGGCAACCCCCGAGTGCAGGAGAGCGATGCAGTCCCTGCTGTCTACTGGAGAGGGTCACAATCCGCTCCCAGGAGCATCAGCTGTCTACCGACTGGGACAGCAACCAGGCTGGGGCTTCCTGAATCGGCGCCTGTGATGGGGTGGACTAGGCCCTGACATCCCTGCTGGAGGCCTTTCCGCACCCTGCCCAGCGCTAGGAGCAGAAGAGAGGTCCTCCAACCAGAATAGAGTGGCAGCCTCTGCTGCAGCCAATCAGGGTGCAGCAGGCCAATATAAAAGAAGCTGCTGGGCCAGGCAGACCTAAGGGCTGACTGGGAGAAAGAACAAGTTAGGAACTATTTAGAAACGCTAAACGTACACAAATCCATGGGCCCGGATTTAATGCAGCTGAGGGTACTGAGGGAGTTGTCAAATGTCATTGCGGAGCCTTTGGCCATTATCTTTGAAAACTCATGGAGATCAGGAGAGATTCCAGCTGATTGAAAAAAGGCAAATGTAGGGCCCATCTTTAAAAAAGGGAAGCACAATCCAGGGAACTACAGACCAGTCAGCTTTACCCCAGTCCCCGGAAAAATCATGGAGGAGATCCTCAAGGAATCCATTTTGAGGCATTTGGAAGAGGGGAAAGTGATCAGGAATAGTCAACATGGATTCACGAAGCGCAAGTTGTGCCTGACCAATCTGATTAGCTTCTACGATGAGGTAACTGGCTCTGTAGACGTGGGAAAGTCAGTGGATGAGATATACCTGGACTTTAGCGAGGCTTTTGATATGGTCTCCCACAATATTCTTGCCAGCAAGTTAAGGGAATATGGATTGGATACATGGAATGCAAGATGGATAGAAAGCTGGCTAGACTGTCGGGCCCCAACGGGTAGTGATCAACGGCTCAATGTCAGGATGGCGGTCGGTTTCTAGCGGAGTGCCCCAAGGATCTGTTCTTGGACCGGTTTTGTTCAACATCTTTATTAATGACCTGGATGAGGGAATGGATTGCACCCTCAGCAAGTTCGCGGACGACACTAAGCTAGGGGGAGAGGTAGATACAGTGGAGGGCAGAGATAGGGTCCAGAATGACCTAGACAAATTAGAGGATTGGGCCAAAAGAAATCTGATAAGGTTCAGCAAGGATAAATATAGAGTCCTGCACTTGGGCTGGAAGAATCCCAAGCATTGTTACAGGCTGGGGACCAACTGGCTAAGTAGCACTTCTGCAGAAAAGGACCTGGGGATTCCAGTGTATGAGAAGCTGGATGTGGGTCAACAGTGTGCCCTTGTAGCCAAGAGGGCTAATGGCATATTAGGGTGCATTAGGAGGATCATTGCCAGCAGATCCAGAGAAGTGATTATTCCCCTTTATTCGGCTCTGGTGAGGCTACATCTGGAATACTGTGTCCAGTTCTGGGTCCCCCACTATAGAAAGGATGTGGACACATTGGAGAGGGTCCAGCAGAGGGTGACCAAAATGATTAGGGGGTTGGAGCGCATGACCTATGAGGAGAGGCTGAGGAATTTGGGTTTGTTTAGTCTGCAGAAGAGAAGAGTGAGGGGGGATTTAATAGCAGCCTTCACCTTCCTGAAGTGAGGTTCCAAAGGGGACAGAGAGAGGCCGTTCACAGCAGTGAGGGATGGCAGAACAAGAAGCAATAGGCTCAAGTTATAGTCAGGGAGGTCTAGGTTGGATATTAGGAAAAACTATTTCCCTAGGAGGGCGGTGAAGCACTGGAATGGGTTCCCTAGGGAAGTAGTGGAGTCTCCATCCCTAGAGGTCTTTAAGTCTCGGCTTGACAAAGCCCTGGCTGGGTTGATTTAGTTGGGATCGGTCCTGCCTTGGGCAGGGGGTTGGACTTGACTCCTGAGGTCTCTTCCAGCTCTATGATACTATGATTCTCCTGCAGACAGCCAGGTAGAGAGACTACAAGACTCTCCTCGGCCACCAAGGGGCTCTCACAAGAAGGGCGGAGCCTGTTACAGCGCCCAGCGCCCAACATCCTACAGCACAGTTAGTGGGTAAACAGTGCATCTGGCCAGGGACTGGTGCACATGTTCACTGCCTTTCCCCTTCCCTTGAGAGGCATGTGGCCCAGGGGACTCAGTGGATATAGTGTACTTAGATTTCCAGAAAACCTTTGACAAGGTCCCCTCTGAAGCAAAGTAAGGTGCCAGGAGGTAAGGCCCTTTCATGGATCAGTAACTGGTTAAAAGGCAGGAAACAAAGGGTAGAAATAAATGGTCAGTTTTCCGAATGGAGAGAGTGGAGACCCCCCAGGGTCTGCACTGGGACCAATCCTATTCAACATACTCATAAATGATCTAGAAAAAGGGGTAAACGATAAGGTGACAAAATGTGCAGGTGATACAAAACTAGGAAGATAATGAAATCCAAAGCAGACTTTGTCCTTGGCTTCCACAGCTCTGGCTAGCAGTACAGACAAAGCCTGAGCTTGGAAGGATCTCTCAAAACTGGGTGACTGGGCAACAAAATGGCAGATGAAATTCAAAGCGGATAAATGCGAAGTACTGCACTTTGGAAAACACAATCCCAACTATAAATGTAAAATGATGGGGGTCTAAATTAGTTGTTACCACTCAAGAGGGAGATCTTAGTGTCACCATGGATAGTTCTCTGAAAATGGAATAAATTGCCTAGAGATGTTGTGGAATCTCCCTCACTGGAGAGTTTTTTTAGAGCAGGTTTGACAAATATCTGTCAGGGATGGTCTAGAATGGTGCTTGGTCCTGCCGTGAGGGCGGGAGACTGGACTTGATGGTCTCTCAAGGTTCCTTCCAGTTCTAGTATTCTATGATCCACTCAATGTGCAGCAGAAGTCAAAAAAAGAAAACAGAATGTTGAGAATCATTAAGAAACAGATAGAGAATAAGACAGAAGATATATTGCCACTATAAAAATCCATGGTACACCCACATCTTGAATACTGAATGCAGATGTGGTCGCTTCTTCTCAAAAAAGATATACTGGAATTGGAAAAGGTTTGAAAAAGGACCACAAATATGATTGGGGGCATAGAACAGAATCTTTTCTGCATGAGGAGAGATTAATAAGATTGGGACTTTTCAGCTTGAAAAGGGAGACAACTAAGTAGTGATATGACAGAGGTCTATGCAATCAGGGCTGCTGCGGTGAAAGTAAATAAGGAAGTGTTATTTACTCCTTCCTATAACAAAAGAACTAGGGGGTACCAAACAAGATTAATAGGGAGCAGATTTAAAACAAATAAAATGAAGTATTTCTTCACACAATACACAGTCAACCTGTGGAACTCCCTGCCAGAGGATGTTGTGAAGACCAAGAATGTAATTGGGTTCCAAAAAGAACTAGGTAAGTTCCTAGAGGATAGCTCCATCAATGGCTAATAGCCAGGATGGGCAGGAATGGTGTCCCTAGTCTCTGTTTGCCAGAAGCTGGGAATGGGTGACAGGGGATGGATCTGTTGAGGACTCCCTGTTCTGTTCATTCCCTCTGGAGAACCTGGCATTGGCCACTGTCCAAAGACAGGAGACTGAATTAGCTGGACCTTTGGTCTGACCTAATCTGGCCACTATTATGTTCTGGTTTTTAGCAGCTGCAAGGCACTGAGATCTTTGGCTAGAAAGTGCTAGAGAAGGGGAACAAATCTGAGGATTTGTCCTTGGCTTCCACAGCTCTGGCTAGCAGTACAGACAAAGCTTGAGCTTGGAAGCTGCCTAACCACAGTCTGGTCTCTCACAGCCAGCTCAGGGTAGACAGTGGATAGTGACAGCAGAGCATAAATGTCCCCACCTGACTGTACAAGATCTGAGACTCTTACATTAACCTTACAGGGAAATTCCTAACGGGGATGAGGGTGCAGTAGAAATTATTCTAAAACCTACAGAGTTTAATGGAAAACAAGCTCTTTCCTATGGGCTGTGACTCACTTCTGTGGGGGACTTTCCCCTCGGGGAATATTCCTTCAGCTAAAATTAACAAGTGGGTGTATTGTGGGGCTGGGGAGAGGCGCTGGCTTGGACAGCCTCCCAGACAGAGGCCCTCTTCCCCCACAAAACAGGAGCAGGGACAGTGCAAGCGTCCCCAGCACCACCCTGCTGTCTGGCCCCCGAGCCCAGCCAGCAAGCCAGCCTCCCCTGCCACAGCACGTGAATGCTGCATTACAGTGTTCGGCCACCCCTCTGCTGCCAACAAGGGACTCAGGAAGCCAGTGGCGGTTGTGGGTTTTGCAGTCTCAACCCCATCCCTATTAGGAAGGGAGCTGAGGCTCAGCAAACTCATTTCACATGTTCTACCAAAAAGCACTGACAGCAAAGATTTTCGACTGTTGCCTACTTGGGTTGGATCACCGGCAGCCGCCTAGCCACTCCCCCATGCATTCCCACCAGCTCACCGGCCCCGCCCAGCCCTACCACGCTCCTGCCAGCACCCCTGCACGGACACATGCACCTGGAGACGCCGCCTGTGGTCTGCCTGTGCAGCCGTTTCAGTCGCTCCTTACATGCGGGGGGGGGGGAGATCAGATGCTTTCTCTCCCACTGCATTAGGTTAATACCCAGAACTGAGACAGCAGACGTGGATAATATTTCTTGCAGACAGATAATCCTACGGTGTGCGGATGTTTTTGCAGATAAGACATGAACCCGTCTGTTCAGATTTCCATGTGTTTGAGGGGCAAGGGGGAGGAGGAGTGAGAAAGGGAAATGTGTGTGGAGCAGGAATTAGCCTTCCTAATAGATACAGTAGCACACTGATGAAAGCCATGCCATGCCACACTGCAGCACAACTTGCTGTTCCTTAACAAAATCCGCCTCTGTTTCATGCTAACAGCCACTCTGGACAATGGCTCTAGACTCGTGGTGTCCAACACGCTAGCCACATGTGGCTAGTTGGCCGTTGAGCGTGGCTAGTTCGCTATAGCAATCAATAGCCACTTTAGAGGCTACTGCTGCAGTGATCTCTAGAGCAGCGGTTCCCAGACGCTGTGCTGCAGACCTCTGGCTGCCAGGGCACACCGCTCCCACGTGGCGGTTGGTGGAGAGGTGGGGCAGGACACGCTTCTCCCAACCAGCTCCGGGCAGTGTCTCTTCCCGGACGCTGACAAGCACTTTTCTGCACGGCGGGAGAGCCACACAGAGCTCGGCACAGCAGCCTTAGAGCAGCCACGATCCAGGCAGCAGTGCTCACCTGAGAGGCAGCACAGGGCTAGGTGAGGGGGGCGGGCCAGGCACTGGGGACTCTAAAAGGCAGGAGGTTGGCCCTGAAGGTTCTGGGGGCAAAGCTAATACCGGGGGGCTCTAAGAGGT